>JARJCM010000278.1:0-139289 GCA_029233265.1 Mycena alexandri
GCTCGCCAATGCGTCGCTGCGTAGCCAGCATGGCTTCGGCGACTTTGGGATCAGACGGCTATAATGAGTGAGTATAAAGTAGATGGGGGGATAAAATATGCTAACACGGCTCGCGAGTGTAAACCATTCGTATTCTTCCTTGACTGGTTGATCTATTTGGGCCCTGGGGGAATACACGGTGAATTTGACGGCAGTTGATGAGAACTGGTCATGTGAGTCATGTGGAGAACAACTCGCATTTAAAACACACCTGGGGCGGATTGGGTCCAATATCAAGCCGCATTTTGCGGTTTTCATGCAATTGGCGGGCCCGAGTTGCATTGGAGATGGCGGGTTCATCGGGACCCGGGATGACCGCAAGAAAGCGCACGACGGGATCATAGACTGAACTGACGGGGGTTACCTTGGGATTGAGCGGACGTGGCCTGCGAATCGGTTTATGACTCTGCGTGGTGGTGGTGGTGACTTGAGGAGTTGGCGCTTTTACAGGTTCCCGTTTAGCGCGCCCACGCCGAGTTTCTATTATCATTGGTGGGGGATTGATAGCCTTGGGCCGGGGGACACGGGGAGTTTTTGGCGGTGGGGTCGGAGGCCTGTGGATCATGAGGGAGTTATCATTATCGTCAAAAGGGATTAGTGTATTGAGGTCAAGTTGGGGAAGTTGTGGGTCAGATGGGATAACGGGGGTGAGCTCGGGTGGAGGGGGTGGGTCCGACGTGAAAGCTGTAGGCTTGGTAAGAGATAAAGAAGTATAAATTTGAGTGAAATATTACAAAGGGCGGCCTTCTCCCGAGAGCCATGCTCAATAGTATCAAGGAGTTTCGCATCAGAAAAAAATGCCTCGAGTCCCTCGAGGGTGGTTTTTTGGTGAAGCGCCGTGAATATGAGTTGCTGCCACAATAAACTTTCAACAATGGACAGGGGATGGGTAGGGTCACGGCGTTGTTCGTTACCAGTGCGACGCCAAGTCTACGAAAGGCTGAGTGTTTTTCTTTGTAGAATTTATGAATGGAGACAAACATGGACGAAGAATTCCGGTGCCCAAGAGTTTTCCGAGCCAAGCTGGTGATTACTAAGGAGATGCAGCGGGGAAATGGTGGTCGCGATGAGCAGTGGATTGAGTGTGCGGCGGAGATCACAACTGTCTAGTTTCTCATTTATCTCAGACTGGGTAATTTTAATGCGGAGACAGTCTGCATGCCTAAGGATAGGTCAAGTACAACGTAAGGTGTCACATGAGTGGGACATACAATTTTGCCTCATTTCTGAGGGTTTCGGTGTCGACCACGACATTGCCCTGGGAAAAAAATTAGTTTTTCGAAAAAATGGACAACACGAGAAGCTTACACCAAGATAAATTCCGAGGACATATGCAGCCTGAGTAAAATTCACGACCATTGGCTCCTCCCGGCTCGGCTTGGTAAACTTTTCGAGGTTGTTTAAATACTGCAGCTTGTGCGCTGAGCCCGTTGTGGGCTTGGAGGCTTTCCGCTCCGTTTTTACCTGCGTGAATTGGCGAAATCTCTTCTCGGCGGCAGAGAGCACGGCAGCAAAGTCTCGGGACAGGGGAAGAAGTATCTGTTAAAGTGATGTTAGTACATCGAGAATAACGGAAGTTGAACATGTACCTCCTGTAACTTGATCGGTAAATTTACCCGGGTGGGGTCGAAGCGCATGTCTTCACGTGGCACAGGTCCTGCCACATTGCCGGGATCAGCGATATGGAGAAGGGTATCAGTGACCAGAACGCAGAGCACATCGGCCTGAAGATATCGACGAGACCAGTTATTGAATGGGTGGTTTACACCACCGGGAAAGCCAAAATAATGACGGAGATGCGGTCCGTCCTGAGGACGTTGATGAAGGTAGGTGGAAAGACTGTCGTTTGCGTGTTCGACTAGCAGTTTGAAAAACTGTGTAATTTCATCCTGATTTTGTGCACTGAGTTCCTCAATGTCTGCATTTTGCTGCGAAAATTGTGAGCTAAAGATGGCGCGAAAAGATGGCAAATTACAAGAAATGCCAGGAAGGTCTTGGCCATCTCGGTTGAGTCCGGCTTGGATGACTGTGTCAACGGGTGCAGCCATGGGCCAGGAATTTTAAACAGTGACATGGGGTAATCGGGCGAGACACACAGCATGGATGCGGATTGAGCCATGGTGGCAGAAGAGCAGCGGTGGCCGTTGTGTGATGTTACTGATGTGACTGGTGCACGTGTTTCAAAGTTGCGTCTTCCGATAAAACTGTTCTTCCTCCCCACGATGAGTGCCTCAGCAAAACCCCGGCTCGCAGTCTCTTGGCGCCTGGCAGGCATATTGATGGAGGCCCTAGTGCGCGCAGAGGGCGAATGGACCTTGCCACGGACAGAGATGAACCGCAAGAGTACGTCAATTGACTCAATTCAGCGTGTGGAGGAATGGAAAGAGGAAGGAATACTTTCACCAGCAAAATCGAGCACGAAGCAACGGTGAACAGCCGAACGAGCTCGTAGAAGTCAGTACCAGAAAAAGTAGACCCGAAGATTCAACATACTTGGGGTCTCCATGTGTATATGAACAAGCGGGGAAAGCCATGTCGTGCTCCTTGATGCATCTGTGCATGTTGTCAGTACAAGCACTACACTAAGTGAAAGGAAAAAGATAGAGAGGGGACTCGCATATCGTAGGCTGTCACTCTAATGCATAACATCAATCTGCTCAGGGGTTATACTGGCAGTGATCGAAGCGAAGAAAGACCCCTGTAAATCTGCTGTGACCTCCCCGGCACCTGCCTTTGAGCTCCCGGGGGAAAAACTGACCACTCCAGCCCAGGCATACCACGTCATTTATCCCTTTTCTCAAACAACCATCAAACGAGTGCACCTTCCCCGCCCCCGACTTTGCCTTTGTTTGGCATTATCCCATTTCTCCCATTTCTCCCATTTCTCCCATACCCATTTTACGAGTAGTTTCCTGTAACATACGAGATGCCGGCACTGTGAACAGTAGAAGCACCTCAAACTAGTACCCTGAAGCACTTCAAATTAGTACCCAAAAGCACTGCAAATTAGTACCTGAACACTGTATGCTAGTACCCCGAAGCACGAATATATAGTGCAAACTCTCAGTGCTTTGGGGTACTATATTGTGGTGTCTCTGGGTACTAATTTCCAGTGCTCCGGAGCACTATTTTCCAGTGCTTTAGGTACTACTTGAGCTCGCCGTTTGAATAATCCCCCAAAATCCTATATATTTGGTCTACCCAAATACAGGTCATAGCCACCGTCTAAACCCTCTCGACGGCATACTTACCGAAATGTTGGACAGACGAAAAGCCATGCACAAAGCAGCATTCACCGTGGGCCTTGTCCACCACCATCGCGCCCGGCACTGCACACCAAGTCAGTCTCGTCATCGTCTCTAGCACTGATGTCCACCATACCTCGACGTCGTGCTCCTGCAGGCCGTGCACCCGCTGGCAAGCCGAAGACAAATGAGAATCGCCCGCCACTCAAATCGGCGTACCCAAATTGATCCCTACAGCGACGAAATGGAGCAGAAACACAACGTTGAGGGTTCTGACGTCCAGGAGCTCGTCTTCCTGCTCCAGGATAACGACAATGTCCATGGTGTGGTGTTCTTGCTCCAGTCACCGAACGCTAATGGGTCACGTGTAGCGCGCCTCGCCGAGCTTGAGGCACTGAACAGGGAGTTACAAAAGAAGATTAACATAACGCTCCGAACACGTCCGAACGTGCATCTCCCGCCGCCGAGGACAGCGAGGACAACCTGGCCGGTGAGTGGTGTCAGTGGCGCGGGGATGGCTGACATATTTGCTCTTCCTAATTCCAGATGCCCTCGCCAGGGAGAGGGAGGAGAACGCCGAGCTCAGGAGGCGTCTGGAGGCGAGCCGTACGGCGCGCTAGTTCGGCGGCCGTCGACGACACGCCCGCGATGATTACGCGCCCACACGGCTCGGCCGGTAACGACTTCAATATTGAGGAGGAGATGGGTCTCGGAGGCAGCGCAGCGGACCAAGAGCAATACAAGGCGATCCAGATGCGCCCCAGAGTCTCAGCGGTACTCCCAAGCTAACCAAGGGTGTATGCGTAGCGCCACCTCCGCGATCTTGTACTACAGGCGCGTATCGACTGGGAGACGCCGTGGGGCCAGATCCCTGCAGCGGCCAAGGCCCAGCTCTTCGCGGTGGTGAGTACTAATGCTTCCTTTGAATTTAATTTGCGCTGAATATTTTTGGAGGCTCGCGAGCGCCACCCTTACCTTGCTCGGTTCACCAACGACTGGGCCACCGAGGAGATCGTCAAGCAGTACACCAAGAATAAGCGCCGCAACGCGTACGCTAACAGGTGGCTCGACGCGCCATCCAAGTTTGCATATTTGAAAGCCAATTCCGCGAAGAGAAATCCCGACGCGCCGCGCAAGAAGAGTAAGAAGTTTGATAGGGCGAGCCTCAAGAAAGCCGCGAAGAGAGCCAAGAAGGTGGATGCAGCGAAGGTGCCTCCGGGCAGCGGTACGGGGAAGGCGAAGGCGGGTGGAAGTGGCAAGGGGAAGAGGAGGCAGGTGGCCGTGGAGGAGGACGATGAGGACATGTACAGCTCGGCGTAAGGGTACGTGTTGATAGTGGTCTATCAGTCGCACGCTCATTTCCGTGCCGGTAGCTTCGAACTTCTTCCTCGGACCTCCCTCAATCCACAAAACGCGGAATACACGCCCGCCGCTGCCCGCCACCTGCCTCGAGTGGCCCAATCTATCATCTTATCGTGTCCTGTAGCTTTTTATTCATTATTGATTTATTTTCTGCCTACAACATGACCTAAGTTCGACTGTTCTTCAGCGGATTTTTGGGCAATAATCAACCTGCCATGGCCTGCGCAATTCAACCTAGATAGGTTGGTAATAGGTTGCTGTGATTACCCTACAGTAGGCTGATTTCCATCGGGACCGCGCGCAGACCCTTAGGTTGTTTGTGACCGCAAATAGGTTATAATTCAGCCTAATGGAAGCAACCGAAAGCCCTGTAGAATATAACCTATGCCCGTTGAAAATCAACCTGTAGGCAGTTGAACAGTATCCTACAGAAGGTTGGAATCTAGGTTGAACTTCAACCTCCGCCGCCCCCTCAGAGCATTATCTTGTCGCGTTGGCTGCAAATACTTAGCTATTTAGTCAGGAGAAGCATACAGACCAGGCGGAAAGTTGGGGGTGCAAAAGGAATTGAGGGACGGTGAGGCAAACCGGGTGCAGTTGTCTCCAGCCATTTTTCGAATACGCTCAGATCCCGAGCAGGCAGTGCGAGCCAGAAACCGATTGAACACCTCGTTTTTTCTTCTTGACCGATGCCAGCAAGAGGATCGAGCAACCTTCGCGACGAGGGTAATTTTCCTAGTTTCAACTTTGAATCAAGTGTCGAATTCTTGGAGTAATATTTTGAGGGTGGCAGACTTCCGGTTCAATGAACAGCGCACTCAAGTCCGGTGTAGAGCTTGTAACGATCATCTAGCGATGGCACGCCGGAGCTGGATTCTCGTGAGAAACGGCTGTCGTGAACAATGTAATCTTTTGTGTTCCCCCATCCGATCAAACACGTTCCATCACGTCGTGACACATCGTGACATAGCGTGTCTCTCTTCCTCCGACCACCACCACCATCTTCGCAAAACCACGAACCAGAGTTAAAGTAAGTCAAAACTCTTTATACACCTTGTGTCTGCCGCCCTACGGTCTTTCGACCCCCTCTGAGCCACACGCTGCGTCTGACCATAGGTGTTATGTGGCGAAGGAGGGTGGCGCGCAGGATGCGTAGGGCTTGAGCCACTTAGCTTCAGATCATCGTCGAGTATTATCACAAATACTGCGATGGTCTGCTGTGCATAAGACGCGTCTTTCAAAATATTTTGCCATTCTCGGGTCCCTTTTCTTCTCGGTGGCATAACTAACATTTTTCAGGATGTCCCGCCGCACTCGCAGCGGGAGGAAGTTCTCGCCATTTGAGGGCTTTCTCCCAGTCGACCCAGTTGGACGTGTCGCTCGAGGAACTGTTCGCCACTGCTGAGGAGGCCGCTGAACTTCGCGCCCAAGCCTTCGAGAACGCGGTTATGGACCCTGAAGACAGCGGCAGCGAGTGGGAGGAGATTGAATCTCGCCCTTACTTGTTTACCTCTGGATATGGTTCCGGGCCATGTAACCGGCCAATATCGATATTGTCGCCGCCGTGAGTGTTTTGTCGACGCATTTTTGCCCACGATGTTAGACTTGCAACAGGTGCAGTATTGTCGCGGCGCGGGCAAATTCGTGAGTGACTCTTTCCCCCCTTTTACAGCATACTTACAGGTACCAATAGGCGTCGGTAACCCGGAAGCTGGGTGAGAAACGCAGGTGCGTCCCGAAGCTGCCCACTCATGATTTTTGAAGCTTTACCCCCACCGGCGTCCCCTACACATGATAAGAACACTCCCTCCTCACTTACTTGCACTATACTCATCGCTTTCGACGACATCGTTAACGCTATCGCTCGCCTTGTCGCTTTCAGATTTCCAACACATGCCTCGATTTCCCTCCGTATGTTAATAGATTCTTGGAATATACGACACCGACGTTCACCTCCGTCGATGATTATTGATAGGCTTTTCACTCGGATCGCGTGCGTAGTCGCGCGCGCAATTGGAGTCGCTGTAGTGTACATGGTGGTAGGCGTGGGATTCAATTATGCACATTTCCAAAAGGGAAAGCGTGAAAGAAGCGATGTAATTAGGAGGGCAGATGGCAGCAGACTGCGACAGTACTGAGCAGAAAATGAGCAGATATTGGCAGAAATTGGCGGATGGTGGCGAAAATCTCATATGCCCTCGGTCATTCTTCACCGGAGTTTGAGGCAAATTTTCATCTGCCAAAATACCGCGAAAACATGATGTTTTCGCGAAATATTGGCGAAATATTATCGCAAATATTGGCGCATTATTATTTCACCAATACACCTAATATTCTCCGCATATCAGCGGCGTATTGAGCGCATATTCCTTAAGGAACTGAATTTTCGGACTTGTAACATTTCCAGCCGAATTTGTGGAATTTGCCGGGGCTGACATAATCACGCGCGTCTCTCCTTCCTCCTCCATCCTCTCGATGACGCGGCGCCCATTACTTCACCACCTAGGCTCCAATCGTCTTCAAACTCCGGGTCTGTCCTAACCTTACCCCCATCCCTCCCTAGCTCACTTCTTGGCCTGAACTGCGCGAATTTGCGCCACTTGGACACGTTTATGATTTCTGGCCAATACCATTGTCTTCTACGTGCTCAAGACGTTCTTACCACCAATCCGCGCTCCAAAGCCTTCTTAGGATACCTCTGAAGTGTCTTAGTGTCCCCAAGACAACTGTGCACAAGCATAAGTACGGCGCACAGTTACCTCGTATCTTCCAATGTGCTGCAGGTTCACAGGACACTTCTTTGAAGCAGGGAGTGCGCGCGGCTCGCCTGGTATGTCTTTGAGACAGCTCTGTGACTTTATTAACTCATTCTGAAGTGTGGGTCACAACGACATCAACGCTCCATCTTTTTGTCCCACCGATCGATTTCCCACCTTCCAGTACTCTCGCAAAAGAATGCCTTCGCACCACTTTGAAGCCCCCGCATACGCCATCCGACCTCCTCCTCTCGCCTCTCGAAGATGTCGGCGAAGGTTTACCAAAATCCCTTGTCGATACATGCTGCAAAGTGTGAACAAGAATTGTGAGCGCCCGTTTCGTCACTTGACCCATAGGCTCATGCCAATCTTCGACAGAGATGGCGGCATTGGGACCCTTGGTGCGTAGCGTCCCTCCTGGTGGATTCTGACACCTCTGACACTAGCTTGGCCTGTCAGCCCTCAACGATGATTCTCCCGCCCCCACCGTCGCGCCTCATGATGGTCGTCCTTGCTTATTTTTTTACTCACTACACGCTGAAACTAGACGGCCTTTGTTTAGCATGCAACCCTTGAAGATCCTGGTGACCGGATTGGTAGATATGTGAGTTATTTGTTTACTTATTTCCTTCACGTTGGTACGTTCAAATCTACTCGACTTTAACCACTTTACCCTGGGTCCCCTGAATCTTCTTCGTCAATTCTCTTATTCTTTGCCCTTTCGTTTCCCTATTAACTTCGCGAACCGGATTATAACCCACTAACCAATCGCTCTTCTTCCTCACTGTAGGAATATTGGAGGCTTCCGGCCTGGTCTCAATTTCCCTCTTGAGGTATGTTCGATCACGAACTGTGCATGCTTTAGATTTCAGCAGGAAAATTTGGTACACATTTCACTGCCTGCCTCTTCGTCAGTTTCTTTAATTTGGACTACTTTCTTTAGCGCTGCCCTACTCTACTCGACGGGATCATTAAGTGTTTATATAAACCCCCACGCCGTGCATTCTCCTACGGTACGCACCTTTGGATTTGTTGGCCGCTTCGGGCTCACACAAAATTTGCAGGTTCTCTTCGAGTACTCAATGTATACATAGGTGGGCAACCAAAAGAGGGTGGATACGGAGTTGTGTTGGATGTGTACTCCGAGGTAGCTAGCGTAGCCTTGTTGTAGTTAGTATGCCAACAGTACTAGTTGAATTCACTGAGTATTGTATATTTGAGTAATAGGTACAAAAAATATCCGACCCAATATGGCGCCAATACGGCGCTAATACAGCGCTAATACTGTGCGGAAACGGAAGGTATCGTCGAAATACTGGTATCCCAGTATTTCGACAATCTGGCGCCAATATTCTGCTGAAACACCCTGTATTAGCGGCATATCATCAAGGGAATATTCGGCTCAAACTCCGGTGCTTATGCCAGATGATGCTCAGAGGTGCCAAAATTTGACACGGCAGATTTGAGCAGATTCTGGCATAGCCGGGCATAAGCGGTTTCGCTGGGACTCAAATGCCAATTGAATCAGCGTCGCGTCGAACGTTATGAATAGGGGTGTGCAGACTTGAGTTTGGTGATTCAAACGCTCCAAAAAAAAAATGAATAGGGGTGTCCTCTGCTCAATGATCGATCAAGTCACCACTGTAAGTAAAAAGTTCCGGGGACTCCTTCGCTGACTCCCGGGGACTTTGGGCTAGATCTGGGCCAGACCACCTCTCCTTGAAAACAAAGTGGCTGAGATTAATTTCTCCCCGTCTCGGCCCGCCCGCTCCCCGTCCGTCATCAACGGATCACGGACGTAACACCCCGCTCTTGACTCCGACCACCACGACGAGCAACGCTGGCCGACGCCCGCCCCAACGCGCTACGGGGCTAGCACCCTATTAGCCCTACACCCCGCTAGCACGCTATTAGCCCTACACCCCGCCACACCATCCTTGCCCCACGCCCCGCCCGCGTCGCTCCAAATACCAAGCCCCTGCTATCACGCGCGCCTTGCCATCTTGCTTTTCCTATAGAACGACACGCTCGACACCCCGCGCAGTCTTGCCAACCATCTCCTCAACGCTCTTCGTCCCCTCTCGGCCCGCCTTGCCGTCCGACCGCACTCCCTTTGAGATACTGCTTCCGCATGTGTTCGCCTCCGTTCGCTCCTCGGTCGGCGCCCCTTCCTCCTGTGGACTTACTTAAACAGTGTTCTCCTTGGTTTCCTGCGCGCCCCCGACGTTCGCCTGCTTTATATCATCGCGACGCCCGCTGTCCCTGAAAGTTTAATGGATGGAAGGTTAGCTGGGTCAATGGATGAGTGCGATGAAATTTGCTTCGTGAGTAGTTATTAGTTGGTTCGGCCTGCCTTCCCCACCCTTTCCCATATGCTTCCTCCTCGTCGCGCTCCCCTCCTTTCCCCCCGGTCTCCCGCATGCTGCGCCGGCAGTGCATCGGCGTTGTCGCATCTGCGACATCGTGGTTGCAGATACTTCCTTTGTGTCTCGCCCCTCCGCACGCCGCTGCTGCAGTCGAGTACAGCCGTGGCGCTTCACTCGACGCGTCCACTTCTTACCCGACTACGCACGGCGTCGAGGGCGCGTTCGCATCTGGGGGAGTTATTTTCTCCAGCCCCCATACCGATCCCCCCGTCGTTCCACCGTCGTTCCGACATCTATCAAACCCTTAAGTTATACATTTCATGCGCACACTTCTTATCTTCTTGCATTTAACCGAATAGAGTCCATTTTAGGAAATTCCCAAAATGGATGGCGCAGAAAAATTGTGACCCAGTTCGACGTAGGCTAGCGCCGCGCGGCGCCCGGCCGATTACGACCCAGAGGCATCCAGGCTTGTTCGAAATGAGGCCGCTCCGCGACGCTGCGGATGTGCGCACGCGGCGCGCGCACAAATGCAAATTCTTGGCCTCATTTTGGGGAATTGCGCGCGGAATAGCCCCGCGGATGCGCTGGATCGCTGTCCACCCTCTGGCCTTTGCCCACAACTAATGCATAGGCGACATCCTGTCGCTACTCCGGCCTTCCAACGGCACCGCGCCGCCGCCGAGTGGTCGGCTCGCACTGGGGAGGCTTTGGCTTGTAAATGGCGCCATTCCAAGGTCCGAAACCTTCGGAATCAAACTCCTGGGGTATCAAAGCAGGGGACAGTCCATCCGATGGCCCCCCCGATGCCCCACCCGTATCGTAAAACATAGCGACATTAGCGTTAGTTGGTACACTATAACACTAGGGTCTATAATTTTTCTCTTCATGTTCAACCCACGCTTATACATCCCTAGTACTCCCAAAAAAATCCGCAGCCTCAACGGTGGACCGGTACGGGAACACCAACCATAACATTCCAGTGACCTCGGAGAGAGGTGACGCTCCTTGACGAACCAGGGGTCAGGGCGTTATTTCGACCTTGGATTCGGATTCCAGAGGGTGAAAAACCCCGGGAAACGTTTTTCTTTCAACTTCCATGTGTTTGAATACACCCAGGTAATGTCGACTTAAGCGCCGCATACCCCGGCCGTCATCATATGTCCTTTGAAGGCCCTCTTCAGGTGGACTCCCTCACAACAATTTTATGTCAGTAACCTTCCCTCAACTGTGTCTGTGAGCTCGTCTCTCCACTTTTCAAAAGACCATTTCCGCACTCACATCAACGAGAAATTTCCTTTTCGGGCGATTGGCGTGAGTGGTCCGAAACAGGTAGTCTCGCTTCTGACCTGCGCTTGGACTATACACCACTTTGCTACTAGCGTTTGAACTGCCTTCAAGGTAAACCTCCATACATTCAGTGTGTTTTACCAGGGAACTGCGACTACCTTCACAGTCAAGCTCAATTCGTTCCCTGGAATTTAAGCCACTCAAATTCCCGCCCACGGATGGAAGACCGGGACTCGGGGACCGGTTCAAGTACTCATCTAATCTTTCGTTGATTCAGTTTCAACAGTACTGACTTTCTTTTCAGACTCGTCCAAATTCAGGCTCAACTTGACCTGCCTTCCGATTGCTTGGGGCTCGATTGCTTGCTAATAGATGGCGAGTCTCGTTGCTCTTATTGGATCAGATCCTCCTCCTTTGACTTACCGCCACTGTTCTCATTAGCGACCCCGCCTCAACTCAACTCAACATCGAACTTAGACTGGGTTTTGGACTTATTCCCTATGGAGGCGCGCATTCAATTCCTCGCCTTCATTTCGCCCACCCAGACTTGACTGCTGGCAATTCAGTTCGGCGACCCTGGTATCCAAAAATGCAGCCGTGCTGCAAGGTAAGCCGCCGTTCCATTCAACTCCATTTTATTTCACCGTTTCTGACATATTCCTCTCTTTTCTGTGAACGCCCTTTCCAATTGTTGGCTCATCAAACCCACCGAATTCAATGATCGTCGCACCAGGTAAGCCAGATACGATTTTATTCCCTCCAAGTGATTTTTCTTAAGTCGGACCCTCCGCACAGCATCACGAATTTGACTTGGGATTGAGTACGGGATTCCACATCGGTTGCAAGTCAATTACAGGCCTTTTCCCTTCAAAGTAAACTTGAACTTTCGTGCATAACGCGTGGGTCGAACGATGTAAACGTGGTACGCATGGAACCTTCATATTCATTTGTTCGATCAATGCCTCTCTTTTTATACCCAACACCTGTTTCGTTCTAGTTGAGTCTTCCCAGATGCATTCTTGATTTATTCCTGATTCTTGTTCCACTGGGCACTTTGCCCTCAAGTTCCAGTCGTGGATTGCATTTGAATCCCCCTTCCCTCTGGTGGCCGTTGCTGTCAGGGGTGAGTGCTCTGAACTTCAAATTATTCGCACTTTCTACTCGGGGGACTGGAAACCGACGTGCGGCGAAGATTCATGGGGTTATGGTGGTACTATACACCGACAAAATTTCCGCAGGTTGCAGCCGGCTGAAACTTACACCTCGGACGCATAGTTGATCCAGATCCTGCATTGGTATAGAAAGATAATATATATTTCTACCTGCAAGCTTAAGTGAGCAGCCAATCAAGTGCAATGTATTTCCTTGGGCCGAGTGTCTGGTAACACTCGGGTTGAGTGTGCGACTCACTCAGGGCAAGTGTGATTTCTGGCAAAAAGCACTCGGGCCGAGTGTCGGCTCACACTCGCGGTGAGTGACCCCGACACTCGGCCCGAGTGTTTCGCGACACTCAGGGCGAGTGTGACTCGTCCGCACGGTGAATTGAAGCAAACTCTGTGTGAACATTTGCCCGTGAGCAATTTAACTGCGTCGTTGTAGTTCAGTCGGGATCTCAGTCTACGGTGCAACCCTCTCGTAGATTGTGTTATGCCTTCCACCGCGGGATGTGGGCAGATCAGATAGGAGCCAACATATCACACAAACATACGCAGGGGTCAAAACGTCGGGTGAGAACTCAGTTGGAGCGTGGAGGTTGTTTAAACTTGTTTTGAGTCCGCCCGACACTTGAACCAAGACAAAGTGAGTAAGACGTGAATGGGGAACCCATTGCACCAAGGGCGTTGGAATCAGAATTCAGTCTTTCCAGGTTGAGGAGGATCTCGGAGATGCGGAACTATTGAATAATAGAAGCTTAAACTCAAGTGTTAATCTTGCGCCGGGTTGGTGACGTACAACTCTTGCTGACGACCCCCAAAAAAGAAACAGAAGAAAAGAAACAAAAGGCGAAAAGCATGAGGTTGGCTACCAATCGCCGGCACGTGCGCACGAGTTCCGATGGAGCCAAAGCAGCCGCTGCCCAAAGGAACGCGTAGGCAGTGTGGCGCAGAACGCAGAACAGGCCCTAGGCCCAGAACGAAAAACCAAAGTAATTCGAAAATAAGAAGGTAAAAGCTAACCACGCGACCACACCACACTGACCACAAGTTCAAACGGAGCTGGGGCAGCCGCTGCACAGAAGAACACGTAGGCAGTGTGGCGCGGAACGCGGGACAGGCCCTAGGCCTAGAACAAAAAACCAAAGTAATTCAAAAATAAGAAGGGAAAAGCTAACCACGCGACCGCACCACGCTAACCACGAGTTCAAACGGAGCTGGGGCAGCCGCTGCACAGAAGAACCCGTGGGCGGTGTAGTGCGGACCGCGGTCCCCCTGTCCCATCAGGAAATAATAATAAAAGTAAAAAACTACAACGGTGGGGCTGCCTGCCGCTAGAAAGAAGAAGAAAAGGAGTAAAGCGGAAGGGCGGAAGGGAAGTAATACCTCCGCGCCAACACCACACCCTCACAGGTTCTGGAGGAGCCAGGGCAGCCGCTACACAAAAGAGCGGTGGGCGGTGTGGAGCAGCTGCAGAGGCACCTTCGTCCCGAGAAAGAAACCAAAGAAGGCGTGGCGAGGTAGGTGTGCCGCACAAGCCGGTGGTGTCACCGTGTCGGGAAGTGCGGAGTGAGGGGAAGGTAAAAGCTTCATTAGTGAGCCAAGTGGCGTGGGGTTCAGTCCACAAGCCACTCACAGACGGTGCCCTCTCCGAAAGGAAGGAATATGCAACCCGAGACCCGGGTGGAGGATCCTCCGCATCGAGCTCAGCGGCTTGCTCAGTGTGCCGCGCAAGGACATCGTTGAGGCTAACGTCCGAGATTTTGATTGCTTTCGATAGGTCAACGATTTGAGGCTGCATTGGGCTCATGGTATTCTTTGTAACATAGCTTAGCGTGCCATTGAATGTGAAATATGAAAAAAGGAACGAAGCTAATCCCGTGCCACCGGGGACGCCGCGCCCGAACCAGAGCGCGCGTTTAGACTAGAGGTAGGTATGCGCCAAGGTCGGCTGTGCCCTCCATTTCGTCTATGCGTGCGTTCAGATACGTGCCGAGTTTGGCCCCAGCCCACGGCCACCACCTGTGCTACACCTGAGTGGCACAACGCGATGTGAGTGGCACAGACGCGCCCAATGGTGCCAGGCCAAGTAGGGTGTCGCCGCGGTCAAGGGACGCGAATTCTGGAAGTAGAGAAATAGAACTCTCACCGTATTAGGTTTACGATGGCAGTAGTAGCGCACAAGGAAGAAAGGCACGCGCTGGTGGGCGAAAGGGAGAAGTAAACAAGCAGTTGACAGCTGTCAAGACCACGTGATTTACCTCCACGGGCGATGCGGACCAATGTTGCGGTTTTCGTGCGGTTTTCCGGGGCGATCGACAGTTCACAGTGCAAGAAAGTTTGAACGTAGCTATTAGGCAAAGCTTCAAGCTGTTCTGAGATACCACAACTTTTGGGAAAGAAAGACTGCGCAGTCTGCGCTCAGGCTGTTCAAAAGCAGGTTTACGCTCGATGGCAGTCAATGCCGCTCGGAGGCAGAAATTGGTACAACAAATTGGAACTGAGTCGCATCTAGGTCCCATGTTTGAGGCAGTAGTGAATCAAGTCTTCATGGTACAACGAGTCAGTAAGCTGCTGAGGAATAACGGCGGGCCTTGAACAGTATAATATCAATATTATTCCTACTACCTACGTTTAATCAGCTTACAGTACATACATTGTTTATATAGCGTAAATTTTTGGTCCATAATAACGAAGCTCTCGTATGTCCTGTCTTCATTCGTGCTTGTGCAACTGCGTAAAATTAGCAGTGAACTGGGCCAAAGTTGGAAAGAAATTCTGTTCACAAGTGCAACAACTTTTGCAATTATCCCGGGTGAGAACACATTTTGATACATTTTGGTACACTCAAACAACTGAAGGAATTTTGAGCCATTTTCTCTGAAAATGTAGCAGAATTGCCGGGGGCCGTTTTCCTGATTAGTAGAGCTGGTACGTTATCCTACATACTGCAGTCTTGCGTACTCTGATCGCTCCTTGTACGCACCAGGGCTCTCAATTGCGAAGTAGGTCCAGTCCCTGTTTCTACTAATTGAGCAGCAACGCTGCATAATGACAAAACTCTAACTAACATTAAAACAGGCCTACAATGCTCTTCGTGGATGAGCTTCAAACTTGAGCCGAAGCCGCTAGAGACCCACTGTTGTAGTTAGTACTTCAGTCACGCAGTCACACCCCGGCGGCCAGGGTGTGACCTGATGGGAACTCGCAATGTGTATGCTGAGTCATGCGAAGAATTTTCGCATGACTAAGCTTTCTGTGTTCCTCTCGACAACGGTCTGGGCTCGGAAATAGTTCAGCAACTCTCAACACTTTTTCTTTCCAGTGCAAGATTTGCGACGGTGACAGAAACTGTCAGTGATAACGATAATGTTTGCCGGGCACTCGGCTATTCAGATCGATCAAGCTTCGCCCACTTCCTTCTTGGCACCATGCTCCTCCAACCTCAAACGCTCTCGTGCCCGCCTACGTGATTGCACGCCCATGATTTGACTGATCAATTTCCAATCAAGCCTAAATTTCAAGCGCCCTCGTCATGTACAACAAGCAAGTGGGGTTCTGTAAACTGCCTGCGCGTTGACACTGATCATTCCCTACATATATTCTCCCAATCTTACCCTCGTTCGCGACTCATCTCGATGAAATGTAATCTGGTCAACCTCAAGTTGACGCTCATGGCCCTTGACAGCCTCTTTTCTTTCTCCACCGCTGCAGCGTCCCGCTGTCCATCTTTCAAAAGAATTCACAGTGTACCAACCAAGAGCCTCCCAGTAAAATAACTTGAAACCCACAACCTCGAATCCCAAAACCGACCATCCTCTGTGCAAGACTCCACCTTGCAGCTTCTACGTTGTACGTCTTCACGTCGCAAAATGCCGAACTGATTCGGTCATGTGAGTGTGAGAAGCTGGCAAAGTGCTTCTTTTTTCGTTGCTCTTCCTCTCTTTGACCAGCCCTCGAACAACGCCCCTCACTCCCCTGTCGACACCGTCCCTAACATGGAGGAGCATCCTCAATCCGATCCTGACATCGATAATGGCCCTCCATCCGACGCTGAGAACGTTCCCGCAAAGCGCCCGAAAACAAAAGAAGGCTGGTGTAATACTTGTAAACCTGCCACATTCCAAGAGGCCCTGCAGACCCACAAGAAAAATATCCACGCAGTAACCGCAGAGGTAACGTATCCGGATAAGACCGTCGTAGAGCTTACCCGCAACGTAACGACTGGCCTATTCCATTGCTTGAGGTGCGACCAGAACCATATCAACGGACAAGGCATCCGGGTGCGTGTAGTTAATCTTGCGGCCACGAACGTGAAGCTAACCCAACTGCCAGCGGCATGCACGTAAATGCAAGCGTATCGGCGACCCGGGGCTCCCCCTCGACCCCGACCAGCTCCATAACGGCGCTCCCTTGACCTATGCACCTGCCGCGCTGCGCCGCCAAGAAGATCAGTACGTTCCGCGCGCAATGAGCGCCCCCATCGAGGAAGACCCGGTTCCTCTGGCAGACTCCGAACCTCCCTCCACCACCATGCCTCTCATCCTATCCAATTATCTGCGGGCGCCGGACGCCGACACTGTCGTCTCCCATCCTACCTTCAACCTCTCTATTCTGGATATCATCGTGAACACTCGCCACTGCGTGATCATATGCTTGAGTTGCGAGGTCGCGGTGGAGCTCTCGGCGGTCGAGAGCCACATTCATTCTCATTTACCTCGAATTCACGTCCCAAAAGACCTCGTGATCAAACTCACCGCAGAGTACCAGCTTTGTCGATTTGACCAGCTGAAATTTCCAACATCCAGAGCTGCGCCGGTCTTTGGGCTCGCATTGACCAGCCGACAGTTCTATTTCTGCGACAGATGCGACCATGGGTACGGGACACGCGAATCTCTCCGTAGTCACCAAAACGGCCAATGCCAGCGTGGTCCTGGTGACCCGGGTAACACGTACCGCCTGGGCTATGGACAGTCTTTCACGACCGGAGCCCGCAACAGCGTTTTTCAAGTCGAACCATCCCTCCTTCCCCCGGTTCCTGCGGACGAGGTCGATCTTGTTAGCCTCTTCACCTCCACACGCCCCCCGCCCATAAATTATTCCAATGTTCCGTTCACCACCCCCGTTCGCGAAGAAGACTTGAACAACTTTCTCTACCGCGAGGGCTGGATACAGCATATCGAGGGGTTTACGTCCGAGGAACTCGAGGACGCGTGCCGTGCATCGAGCGAGGAAGACGGTACGCATTACGAGCTGAAAGCGCTCGTCAGCGGATATATCGACCGCGTACAACCCGAGATCAGTAAACTAACGGCATTTGGCCTGCGAAAGACGTTAGCCAAAGTCGGGGAGTGAGTGAACACTTTGTTCCGGCCGCGTTCATCCTTTTTTTATTTTCTTTCGCAGCGCGGTTTCAATGGCTACCTTTGATCACCTCACAGAAAAGTCATGCGGCACTTATGGCCACTTCCTCTGGCGCCTCTTCTCCAGCCTATTTCGGCAACTCGAAAAGGACGAGTCCCGCTACCGCTACCCCCCTGACCGAGCAGCAGGAGGAAAGACTCTGGGACCTGCTTGGAGGGCTCGACGCCGAAGAAACGACCGAAGACGAGCTCATCACTCTCATACACGCCGCCGTCCTTCCGCTCTTCTCTCACCTCAAGACTGATAACCGTCTGGATAAATATTTCAGTACGGTTTCATGTTTTGTAGTCCTCACTTCATTTGTGAATGGCACCGTACGAAAGGCGTCTACCATCACGTCCCAGCTAATGCAGTTAATCTATTGCAATCGGGCCGCGCAGCTGACGGAGATCCGGGCAATGCTCGATGCTGATCCTACCTTGACGTTCCTGCAGTTCGTCCTTTCCAACACACATATTGTTTTCCTACTCACCTTGTCTGCGTAGGGCGTATGAAACACGTAAAATATTCCTCAAGGACGAGCAGGAGACGCCGATGGCGTTCCTGTTCAACACATATTGCCTTCTAAAGGTGATACGGTCTGACGAGCATACTGAAGAGGCCTCGCGTTGGATCGATGATAACAAGATGTTCCTGCAGTTTGGAAACGAGATCGTCAGCGTGGCCGGGTTCAAGGACGCGTACGTGATCATGCGCGACAAATATCTCAAAGTGCTTCAGGAGGATATCTTTTTCGGCATGGAGCCGCCCCCCGAGATTTCCGTTCTACTCGATCCCTCAACTCTCATGGACGATCTCACCAACCGGAGCCCAGGGCATTCCTTCCTCGACAATCTGCAGAATCCCTGCTATCGAGTGCAGGATGCGTACGTCAAATGGATTTTGTCTGTGCCCGAGCTCGCAGAACGGTTCACTTATGTTCGCGAGGGGAAGCTCATCTGGCGACCCATCCCTTGTCTCCAGCACCTCGAAATGATCGACAAGGCGAACGAGTATCTGACCGTGGCAGGGGTGATCGGGTCTGCCGACTGTGCACGTGCGACCAACATGGGCAGCTACTCGCTGCGAAACAGCCCACTTTCGCCCATCCGTAGTTTACAGATGCTCTACTACCGCACCGCGTGCTTTGTAGGCATCCAAGACAAGACGTCCCATAAACGTCTTCAGGACCGCTACGTCCCCGCTGCTCCCCCGCGTCTCCTTGCCCCATACCTTGTCCAGAATTTGGCCGTAATCCGTCCCTTGCAAGTACTTTGGGTTACCCACTTCCTTGGACCTGAAGAGGGTCGCCGATTCCACCTCGCTCTCCATCCCCGACTCTCCGGCAATCTCACCTCGGATGCGCTCAGTAAACAACTCGCGGCCGCCACCGAGAAACCTGTTGGCGCGGCGCTCGGTATCCTAAAATGGCGGAAAGTCGTCGAGACCGTCACCCGCGTCCACGGTGATCCGAAAGCCTATGAAATCGCAAAAACTTATTTCTTCGATATAAAAGCTCACCACTCGGGCAGCACTGGCAACGCGTTTTACCAACAGGCCGCCGGCAGCATCCCAGGGATCTCGCCTGAGCACATTGTGGGCTGCATCAAGCATTCAATCTCCTGGCAACAGCTAACCGGGATCGACGACGGTGTTGCCTTGTCCGTCACCAGCGTTGGGAACGACCGCGTTAGCGACGATGCGGCGCTCACTCTTATCAATGCCGGTGCCGATGTACCCGCAAGTATGTTATTTCTACTAATTTCTTCCTCTTCTTACATTAAACATTCCCAAGCGACCCTCGATCTGGCGAACATGGCCGCCAACATCGCGAAAATGATCAGCCCCGAGATAGTCCGCACCTTGAAGCAGGAGATGAACACGTCCTTTATCGAATCACAGGCCCTGTATCGCGCAAAGCCGCCACCTGCACCGGACCCCCTCCGCCTGCCCGCACCATCCGATGTGCAGCCACATCCTTCTCGCCGGTTGGATTTCGCAAACCACCTTGGTAAAAACTTTACATTCTCCTGCTACGAGCAAGCCGTCGTCTTGGAAAAAATCCTTGCGCGCAAGGACCATGTCCTCGGAATCCTAACCTGCGGGACCGGTAAAACGTGGCTCGCTCTCATGGCTGCAAAGATCTACGGCGGCAAGCGAAGTTCAGTCTTCGTCCTACCGCATTCTGGTCTCCACCTCGATCTTGTCCGTCGAACAGGCCAAATGGGCATCCGTACGTCAAAATGGGACCCGAGGGGTGCCTTTGACACCAATGCGACGGTTATATGGGCGGTGGTTGAGCATTTGGACTTTGACGCCTTTAAAGCGTTTGTTCTCCTGTGTACCCTTGGTTTTCTGTGCTGATGATGGCCTTAGTTTCATGACCTTCATGGCTCGATCCGACCTCCTCGACCGCATTGTCTTTGACGAAATACATCGCCTCCTCACAGACCTCCATTACCGAGACGTTTTTCAGTTTTGCAGTACACTATCGAAATACGGCGCGCCAATCTTTGGAGCGAGCGCAACAATGCCAGTTCACCTGATTCCCCTCTTCCGCCAACTCTCTGGCGTCGACAGCTGGGATATTGTTCGCATGCGCGTCGGCCGCCCGAACCTTGCCATCGCCGTCCACACGGCCGACACAGACGCTGAGCTCATCAAGGACCTTCACGCATTCGTGTTGAAGCGGCTCGCGACATATGGCGAGGAAGATCGGATGATGGTCTTTGCCCAGACTGTCGCCGAGGCAAAGGAATTGGCACGGATTTTGGGGACGGAGGCGTTCTATGCGGGGCAGGATGAAGAAAAGAAAGCCGAGCTGTTCAACGACTGGATCGCCAAGAAGGAGGTTATTGTTAGCACCTCGCTCCTGGCATCGGGCACTGACTACGCCCACGTCCGCGACGTGGTTTTTTTTCACTTGATGTTCACGGCATTTGACCAGCAGCAGGGCGGTGACCGTGCTGGCCGGGATGGCGAACTTGCGTTCGTCACCACCTTTGTTCGAAAAGGTGAAAAGGTACGCCATAACCCGGACGATGTTCCCCTTGGGCAGAAGGAACTTGGTGACTGGGCGCACAACAAGCGCCACTGTCGGCAGATCATGCCAAGCACCTACTTCGACGGCTCGCCCAGTACTTGCGGCACCCTTGAAGCAGACTTTTGTGACACATGCGACCGTGTGTCCCTTGAGCCGGCACCAACAGTCCCCGCTGCAATGCCGACGTCTGTCTTGCCGATGTACCGCCTCAACGCCCCCCATGCTCTTCCCCCGCCCAAGCCCCACCGCCCGCTGCAGTTCTCCCACCACGCCAAATTCAACGTGGACCCATGCTTGCCCTACCGTTTGTTTTGGCTTGAATAATTTTTCTGGCCTCTAATCCATAACAGGCTCTCTACGGCGCGTCAAGACCTCTCGTCACAGTGCGTACCATGTTTTTTTTTATGCGTGTTTCCCTTGCTCAAGTATTTCAAGCCACGAGTTCGTACCGGCACAGCGGCAAATGGCCCAAACCCAATTGGTTAGGTCGCCTGAGAGGTATGCTCGATTGCGTTCCCTGCGATCCTTGCTCACAAAATTTTCAGGCGGGATATTGCCCGTTCAGCGAATGACAAACATCAACTGCTAGAAAACCCCTCGTAAATCCTTCAATCGCCGGTTTCTTCCGGCTGACACTTTATGCAGCGCAAGTGTCTCTGTGGCAAATCGCTCACCCATTCCGGACAATGACCGTTTACCGCCAAATGCGAGTGCTGAACAGCACCTCGCGCACCTGAAGCGGACATCTGGCCACTCGATGAGGTACGTGTCCTTTTGTTTCCTTGGTTCAACCCTTGATATCACGCCCAGTTCCCGGCCGCGACCGCTATTGTAAAACTCTTCCACTCTCTCCCGCTTCCGTCTGACATTTTCTAGGACTGAGATCGGATCACCGAGTGCACCACAGCTTGGTGTCGATGGAGAGTTTTTTTCGCGGTAAAGTCCCTACCTTGCAACAACTTCGCTCGAACTCAACCCTGAAAGACTTGATCACGCTCTCTCCGGAGACAACAGCCGCGCTACACCGTTACGTCGCCCGACCCCCCTTGTGCCCTCGCAGGGGCCGTCGTTATACAAGTGGGTGCACCCCCTCCCGCAACGATCGTCACTAATTCCCATGCAGGCCGGGGGAGCGATCGTTGTAAGCGAGGATCTTGTTCACACCACACATCTCACATCTATGCAGCAGGTCCTCTCGCTTCACCTCGATCGCACGTACGGAGACGATGTATGTATTCAATCCTCCAGTAAACTCGAAGTTGAGTAGCCATCAGGGAACCCGATCCTTCATCGGCATGGTACCCCGCCGGAGGCTCTGGCTCTCAACTTACGCCGGGGTGTGTTCACCCATGCTGTGAAATCTGCCCATAGCTCACATGTTTTCAGTGCCGGTCCCTCAACCCTAGTTCGCAAAACCAACAGGTGTGTTTTATCAATCAAGTGTTCAATTTCAGACATGAATACCGTTGCTTCAGGCAGCAAGAGTTCGTCCATCTCCACTACTCAATACTCGTTCTGATAATTTCCTAGCTCAAGCGGAGCTCCGCTCCCGCGGTACGACTTAAGCACGTCCCCGCCGACGCAGAGGTCAGTCAATTAACTGCCTCAGATTTTTTTTCCCCCTTACCTTGATTCAGGTCTTCGAACCCCGTCTTTCAGCCACCGCCGCCCCCTACGTACGTTCCGGTTGATAGCTTGAACACTGCTCCTAATTTGCTCTTTTAGTCGAGCAAATGAGCTGTCGCGCCGTCAGGGCTTCACGCATATAGCTCCTCGTTACACAGATCCCGAGGGACCAGCACCGCCGGCGTACGTGTATTTCAAACCTGAAACACTTATTTCTTACCAGTATGTAGAACCTTTGCGCAAACACATCGGTTTGAGGCTGCACCAAGGTGAGTTCCACCATTGGTGGCAAAGCTCGGTGCTTACTTGAATATAGAGCCACACCAGTGCCCGAAATCCCAGCGTATGTTTATCACCCTGCTCTCAATGCTCTTTCTGACACAACTTTCTAGTTTTCTCCGCCCGCCGAGACGCCCCGCGCCGAGATGCTCCCGCGAAAACCAAGCCACAGGTGAATGTGCCCGAACGCGCTGCGGTCCATTCGAAATACGCGAAAAGGCCGGTTGCCGGAAATGCCCAGGAAGTTCGCGCGCACTACGCTGCGGTGGAGGTACAGCGCACTGTGTTTCAAGGCGTGTTTGATGTTTTTCTGGACTATCTCGGTCATCACTGTGCCGCATGCTGGGCACGCGGCTTCACGGACGAGCACCAGCTAGCCAAGTGCGAAGCCGGGGTTGCAATGGACGACGACCCTAACTGGGGACCATGGCACGGCAACGCGTTTTGTTTCCCGGAGAACTATTGCTGGTTTTGCTTGATGCCAGAGGTAAGTTCCTGTCACTCGTTATATTGTTGCGTACCTGACTTCTCATAATCACAGCCCAAGATCGGCGGATGGCATACATTTTGCCACCCACGCAATACTTGCAGGCACAAGAACCGCGCAAAGCCCGCCATTTTTGCGCTACTAACCGCGGAACCCGCCGATGGCCTCAGCATACTGAGCTGCCCACACATCCCCCGTGGTCTGTTTGCGCGCGACGATGGGTTCGCGGCGTTTCGCACGTGGGCAGGTCAAGACGCGGGGATCCAACCCCTCCTCAACGTACACATAGTAATTCTGTGGCTCATCTTCGAGCGCGGCCTGCTTTCATGCCCGTCCGAGCTCCGTAATTTGTTCCCAGAAGCTCCTTGAGTATTCTATCTACTTTTACTTTCCATTTCTTTTCGTCTGCGAATTAGTTAGAAATACCAATTGTGTACTCAAATATATTCGCACCTTTGACTTTGCGTGCGGAACGAGCGACGGCGCCGGTGTCAACAGTCCGAGTTGAGGGCCGCTTTCCGCCTCCATTGCCCGAAGCCGCTTCCTGGACCTTTCTTCCAGCACTACAGTGGCCTTTCTCTTGTCAAAAATGGACCCATTCCAGGGCAGCAGGCTCCAGGTTGGAACGATGGCTAAATCAGCGGCCACTGTGATGGAGTGAGTTGATATCCCGTTCTGATTCATCACGCGTACCGCCCCACGAGTACTCCTTTTCCCTCGGACGATGCCCAAGCCGCATGCAGTCATAGATGTACCTTTTGGTCACCACCTGCGGGTCGTCAGCGGCGTTCATGTTTGTGCGGTACACGCACTCTGTATGTATCATTGTACCATCTGAAAAATCGGTTAGAAATTCAGTGGGTTAACCGCAGACTCACATTGCTATAAAGTCTATATCAAATTGGTCGTTGCAGATAAAGACCGTCGCGTCCTGTATGTCGGCTTTATTGCTGGCAACATTCCCTCCCAGTCTAGCTGAACAAAGTCAGCAAATTAGCGAATCAAACGAGTTCATACCATAATCTTGCAGGTATATCTCGGGCACTTCATGGCTGAACACAGCGTCTGAAAAGCGGTCAGACTGGCTGCCCCCGGGATGAGCATCCACCTTACAGTGGGCGTCAAAGAGGTTCATGGTGGGAGAGGGAAAAGTGGCCTGATTTCACATTGATACGGTACGCAACCTCAATTTTATTATGTACTAGAACCAAATAGGGAACAAGGGTTAGCCTCATGGCCAAGGAATTTTGTTCACATTATATTTGGAAACGTGGCCTTCGGCGCGTGGATAATATCTCGCTTCACTCGAATTAGGGGCTAAACCTCCGGGACTTTCCTTTGATTTCCCGGAGGTTTCCTTGGACCTGCCGGGCGAATTACTGGCTCCCCAGCCTCTAGCTAGTTCCCAGCCAAATGTTTCAAACTGACAATCCAACATCTGTATTCAACACCGGCGACCGGGCCGTGACGTGACACAATGTGACACTTATGAACAACACTCCAAAATTCAACCACACTTCATTCCCAGGGTTCACCGCAACGCTCCTGACATACTCAAAAGTAATATATTCATTCGATTCAGATACGTATCCAGAAATTAGTATTCTCTCGCCGTTTTCATTGTTTTTAAACCCTGGTCCAAAGCGTAGATTTCCCAACTGTTGTACGTCAAGAGTTCAGAGTCTCACTAGACTGTTCTCTTCAGACTCCTGCGGCACCTACCATATACATAATTTTCATGAACCAAACATCGTTCCATTAGGTCACACCCTGGCCGCCAGGGTGTGACTGCGTGACTGGGACGTGAGGTACTAATTACAACACCAACCATTCACGAAAGCCAGCTTAAAGCCATTTCCAGAATGAACCAGTTGAAGAGTCAGCAATAGTTCAATGGTTAGCCTGTAGGTGGGGAAGGTTTTCAACGCACAAATTGAAAGGAAGCTCCCGGGAAGTCTTTTGTTCGCAGGCAAGCTGTCAAAATTTCAATCACAATAGCCTCCTGAAGCTGCGTGAGTGAAGAATAAAGATACAAGAGGGGTGGATGGGAAGTCGGAACTCACGAGAATGGGGGAGGAAGAGTTCCTAAAGAGTTCCTCGATCGACTCAACAGCGCCAAGGACTTACAATGAGCAACAAGGGTGTTAGAAACAGCGCTGAATCCGATAGCAGGTTGAAGGTGGAAAGATCACGAGCATAAACGGATTGCGAAAGGGTGGTGGATGCATGGTTACGTCGCCCGAGCATCCGAAGCTGCGCCTCGAATTCTGCACTGTTTTTCTTCTTCTCAGACTTCGGTTCATTAAAAATAGTCGTTCTCGCTCACTAAGAGTTCTGGCGGGACAAATGGTAACATGGAATTGAAGACAACGCATATATGGAGGATTCCGCGCCGCACGAGTTTGGTACCACTAACGCCAATCGCCCGGAAAGGAAATTGATCGTTAATTTGAGTGCAGTTCACGGGACGCGGGAATGGGCTAGTAGGGTTACAAACTCTCCATGTACTCAAGGTACCATCTTTGGTTCATCCTGTTGAACGTCGCGGGTGAAATCGACATGTTAGTACATGGCGGAAAGACTTTCTTACCCGAGTCCAAACGAGGGGTCTGAAAATTGAAAGAACACCGTCCCCGGGGGTTTTTTCGACCTGAGGAACGTGAATACGGGTATTTTCAAGGACTCTGACGACTCCTTGAGTCAGCAGGGCTAGTGTTCCTCGAGTCGACCCAAAAGGTGTGAACATTGCGCGTCGGAAAGTGGGTGGGTGGGCCTGGAGTATTTTTTACATCATTAGTGGATGAATGACCGTGGTTTGAATGGAAAGAAGAAAAATGCTCACCTGGAAATTGGGTAGTAACAGGCACGTCAAATGTCGGGGTGATTTGCACAGATAGTAGGATCATGGAGCCCGATCAGACGAACCCCCCCCCTGCTTTCGAACCCCACAAACTCGAATCCGGTAATTTGGCACGCTGAAATCGCGGCGTTCACCCGCCCAATTCGCCCCACCGCGAACCTCCCACGAAATGTCGCACTGTCAGCGCTATGAGGCCGACATGGTGCTCAAGTCATACCTGGGCATTGTATTGGAACGTCAGATAGAGAATCGCAGCAGTCTCACGATATCTTGCGACCTACACGTGTCGTCGGGGCGCGAATTTGGCGGGGGAAATTGTGATTTTGCGACGCGCCCGGGTTCCCGAGGCTGGGCCGCTGTAAACTCGTCATGTCCAGTATATAGACCTATGAACAAGTGTTATTCACCTGATCTTGGCAGCGGCCGCAACCTCCCTCCACCCAATTTAACCGTTTGCAGTGTTCACGAATTACGTGGTAATTTATTGGGCGAAAGGTTAGTGGGTACATGGAAGTGGGACTTGGAATTGGGTGCAGTGTGAGACGACCTGTTCAAAGAGAAAAGGGGTATACGGTCGAGGCACTTGGTAACGCCGGCCTTGAGTATGGTGCCGGGTTTGCCTTGAGTCAGAATGCCTTTGGGGAAAGCAAGACCAACTTACCGAAAATAAAACACGTACTGGGTTGCTGGCAGGTTGGGGAGAGGCAGTTAAAGCCAAAAGAATTGAAAGCCGCCGGACTAAAGGGAGACTTAGAGCATACAATTTTCTGGGAGTTCAAAGGAAGCTCCCGGAGAAAATCAAGGTGTGACGTTTTCATTGGAATGAGAGTGAACTACAGAGAGGAGCTTTGATTACGCCAGAAGGAGGGAGCGGTGGGCTGAGGGCGTCCCTGTTGGGGGCGAGGAGGGCGCAGGGGGGGGTTATGAGTGATCACCCGTTTTGGACTACCAACGCCAAGCGCCGCAAAAGGCGACCTCGCGGTGAGGTGTTGGCGTTTCGCATTGTACGGCGGTGTGCCGAGCGTCTCCGGGCTCTTGTGCAATGCGTTGTCGTTGTTGGAGTATACACACGCCCGGTGCCTAGTTCCTAACCGCCCTCTGCGCGCTCCACGCGGTCACAACCACTCAACGCCGCCGACTGCGCGGTGGCCACATGGGGCCAGTGTGCTCCTTCGTGGAGCCAGTAGGATGGGTCAAGAGGGAATAAGGGGAGGGGAGAGGAAAGGAGAGGGGAAGGGTGCCCGCGGGAAAGGACGTCCCACCCGAGAACCACGCGGTGCGCTTGGAGACGTGCAGGCGGCGGACACGTCAAATGACGCACCACGGCCATGCCCGACTACGGCGACCGCGCGGAGGGGGACTGGAACGAGCGCCGCGCGGACGACATTGAAGTCCTTGCGGAACTCGATGGCGTCGGCGGAGATGGGGACACTCGGCGTCATGGACACGGAGAACTAGGGAAAAGGGGGGAGAGTGGGGGCAGGGAACTGGGAGGGAGAAGGAGGATGAAGGGGTGGGGGTGGCGGGGCACTACGGCAATGTACGCACGATATTCCTAGCGGGTCAATTCCGTACAAATCCACCGTGTCCATCCATCGACGTGTGGGTTCGGTGCAGAGAAAAATGGGACGGGCGACGGCCCGGCGTGAGTGCGTAGCGTGCGAGGGGGTGCGCCAAGCGGGGGACGGAGTGTCCGGGGCGGACGCTGCCTCTACAGGTACGAGACTGGCTGCGGGGAGGTCAAGCGGAACGGAGGCTGGCGGGAGGCGTAGACAAAGCGCAGGCTGGTGGCTAAGACTGGGAGAGGCGCGGCGGAAATCGGAGCGGGACGTCGGTGACTGCAGAGAAGGCAGGACGCGAGGAGGGGGCAAAGAGTGCCAGGGACGCACGTGGCGACCAGCGTGCTGGACGGAGGGGGCGCGGCGGCCGGCTTGATGTCGTCTGAAGCGCGTGACGGCGGAAAGCGGGACAGGAGGGCAGTGGGCGGGACGCGGGCAGCAGAGACGGGTGCGGAGGTGGACGGAGCGAGGATGTCGTCGTGGGGAAAGGAAGAAGCAAAAAACGTGGTGATGGCGGGCCGGGCGGATGACATGCGGCGGCAGCGGGAGAGGAGGTGTGAGGGGCTGAGTACCAGCGGAGAGGGCGAGGTAACAGCGCGAAAGGGCGGGGTAAAGTGCGGTTGCCATCACCGGAGGGCGGTGTACCAACACCGAGAGCGGCAAAAAAAAAACGAACCAATGACGTAGAACGCCGATGGGCGGAACGCGCTGAAAAAAGGGGAGTACCAGCGTTGAACGGGAGGGGTACCACGGTAGATGAGGGGCGGAGGGTCGGAAGGGTGGGGGGTGACGACGCTGCACGGGTGGACGGTGTAGAAAACACAGATAGCGGCAAGAGAAGTTACGTAGCAATGACGGAGAACGCTGATTGGCGGGGTACGGCCTGAAAAAAAGGGGGGGGTAGCAGCGTTGAACGGGAGGGGTACCACGTAGATGAGGGGCGGAGGGTCGGAAGGGCGGGGTAACAACGCTGTACCAACACGGGAGGACGGTGTAAAGAGCGGCAAGAAAAGTGACAGAGGAATGACGTAGAACGCTGATCGGCGGGGGTACCAACACGGAACAGGCTGAAAAAGGGGGGGTAGCAGCGTTGAGCGGGAGGGGTACCACGGTAGATGAGGGGCGGAGGGTCGGAAGGGCGGGGGGTAACAACGCAGTACCAGCACGGGAGGGCGGTGTAGGGACACAGAGAGCGGCAAGAGAAGTGACAGAGCAATGACGTAGCGCTGATCGGCGGGGGACCGGGCTGAAAGAAAAGGGGGGTGGCAGCGTTGAGCGGGAGGGGTACCACGGTAGATGTGGGGCGGAGGTTCGGAAGGGCGGGGGTGACGCGCTGAAGTGCGCACGAGAGGGCGGTGTATAAAGTCGGAAACGGTGGTGGGAACGGGACGCGCGGGATCGTGCGGAGCGGTGAGTCGAGCCAACTAGAGTATATTAGTGAGCTAGTCGACGTGGGGAACAAGTGACTAGCACCTAGAGTATATTAGTGACTACGAGAGTATAAGTAATGTACGAGAGATGAATGAAGGGAAATACGCACGCTAGTCGACGTGGGGAACAAGTGACTAGCGTGCGACGAGGATTTGGAATGGTAAATATAGGTAGGGATATGACGGAAAGGGGTAGAGAGACGGCAACCGGGAGGAATAGGCAAAAAGAAGTAGCGTGCGGATCAATCCTACAACACTCCCCCAGATCCGTGCAGCAGGAGAATATCTAAAGCACACGGTGAATGGTGGCCATGGTCGCAGTGTGGGTTGTAGCGGTGTGGCGGTTGCCGAAATGGGCGGGAAATTGACCCTCCTTCCCTCCCCCAGGCCAGTAGCAATTGTCGATGAGATGGCCGGTGCGTTTGCAGTTGGGATTAACGCAGACAAGGCCCGAGTTACGAGCGGCGAGGGCAAAGGGATCGATAGAAGGGGTTGTCGAAGGTTTAATGGAAAGTTTAAGTAAATTTTCGACGTCACCGATGGTCGTGAGAGTATAGAGCGTCGGTTTAATGTAGTCGAGGGAAGCGGGAAGGGATTTAATGATGTTCGTGATGTGTTCGTCGTCCGAAATCGTGCCCCCGGCGTCCACGACGGCGCGGCGCAGAACATTGTGACGTTTGAAGTGATCGTCAATCAAGTTCGCGGGGTTATAAATTTCCTGTGTGATGTTATCCTTCGCGTGAGCGACAGCCATCGTGGACTTGTTGCGATACTTCATGATGATAGAGTCCCACAATTCCTTCGCGGTACCGGTATCTTTCAGTCCGAGTTCGATAATATCGACGATGTTGAGCGCGATGGTAGAGCGGACCCACTCGTCGCGAGCGTTCCATTCGGCGTAAGTCGGAGTGAGTGAGGACCAGTCAGTGGCTGTGGTCGGCCCGGTCGCGCCATCCGGGCAAGTGATCTTGCCGGTGCGATATCCGTCAACGTGACGGCCAGTGAGGATGTGAGTGATCATGGTCTCGAACGCCGTAAGGTTACTGCCGTCGAAGTGCTTCCGAATATCCGGATGGATCATGGGATTCGAATAATTTGAGAGAGCCATGGCAGGAGCGTGAAAGTGGGAAGTGTATATGTAAGTGGTGTGTGATGTGGTGTGGCCGAGGAATGAAAGTCGTCCCGGAATGTAGGTATGTATGTGGATGTGGTGGTAAGCGTAGATGTGGTGTGGTTGTCGCAAGGTTGTCGGTAGGTAGATAACAATCGGGAAGTTGGGTCGGTGCAGAGGATTAAGTCGCTCGGTGGCCCATAACCTAAAGTCGGAAACGGTGGTGGGAACGGGACGCGCGGGATCGTGCGGAGCGGTGAGTCGAGCCAACTAGAGTATATTAGTGAGCTAGTCGACGTGGGGAACAAGTGACTAGCACCTAGAGTATATTAGTGACTACGAGAGTATAAGTAATGTACGAGAGATGAATGAAGGGAAATACGCACGCTAGTCGACGTGGGGAACAAGTGACTAGCGTGCGACGAGGATTTGGAATGGTAAATATAGGTAGGGATATGACGGAAAGGGGTAGAGAGACGGCAACCGGGAGGAATAGGCAAAAAGAAGTAGCGTGCGGATCAATCCTACAACAGTGTACCAACAGAGAGAGCGGGAAGAGAAGTCTTGTACCAGTGACGTAGGACGCTGATGGCGGAATAGCAACGCGGAACGGGCTGAAAAAATGGTGGTAGCAGCGTTGAACGGGAGGGGTACCACGGTAAATGAGGGGAGGGTCGGGCCGGCGGCGGTGGGTACCCACTCAAAAAGAAACAGAGAACGGGTAACATGACGTCACGAAAAAGAGGAGAGAAAAATAGCGGTGGGGCGACTTCGTGCCATCAAAAACGACCGACTCGCCCACGTGATCGACCGTTGTGGGGGCCTCCAGCCAGAAAAGCGCGCGTATTGGGCGCAATACCGCGTCAAGGGTGGAAGAAAAATTTGAGAACGCGTAGAAATGGTATAGATTCGACATACCAGAAAGAGAGACCGGTGTCATTCAAAATAAGCGAGTACAAGGAGGAGGGGAGCAAAATTTGACAGGTTTTTGACAGACTCAGAAATTTATTCACAACACGATGAATAATGGTGCGCTCGAGGTTAGAAGCTGGGAGGGGGGGTAGTTTAGGGTGCTGAATCGATCTGGATTGTCACCCAGAGGCCTAGCCGACGGGCAAAGCACTTTTTTTGAAGGGCAAGATGGCGGGGATTTTCACAATTTGAGTGAGTACCAAGCCAAAGCTGCACTTAGCTGGTTCTCGATGGGGGGTAGGTGTATGGTCATGATATTTGGCCACAATATGGGGCAGGGTACCCAAAATCGATTAGGTACCACTTCGGGGGGTGTAACACATTAACTTTCAGTGGGTAACAACTAAGGATAAGGAAGAAGTTTTAAAATAGGCCTATAGCTCTAGGTTCTAACTCGAACCTTAACCTTCTTTCCCCACCTCTACTCACCATCTACCCCCTCCACACTCACACGCACCATACGGTTACTCGTCTACCCACTTTCCTATCGGGTTGCACTATCATGAACCCTTGTCAATACCAAGCTGAGTTTTGTATTGGAGTGAAACAAGTGCCCATCTTTTCCTCTCAATCATCATATCTGTAACCATTCGAGCCAAGCCCAATGCCCCAACACCTGCCAGTGCAACAGGTCAGACCCAACACCTAGAGCAACCGTGAAAGATCACTCGCTATTCATTCAAATTATTCCAACAAATTCTGTAAACCCTCATCTCAGCTGATAACACTGCCGTCTTTTGATATTCAGCGTAGTAACAACCTGCCCTAGCCCAGCATCCACCTTGCACCCCGCAAACTAGAGCCAAGATCCCTATTTTGCCCTTTGTCCAGTTCAGTCTAAACAATGTCCAAAACACACCTATATTGAACACCTCTGAACGCGCTGCTCTAGGCACCACGTTGCCAGCCCCCACAACCCATCCCGTATCAAACTTTCCCCGCCACCGGTCCCAGGTCCAACAATACAAACTTCGTTGTTGTGAATTCCCTTTGACCATGTCCACTTTCATTGCATTCGTGAATTCCCTTTGACCATGTCCACTTTCAACTCATTTTCAGCTCAAGTGTTAACAGTGTTTTCACAAGTATTTAACCCCAATTGCGCCCTATATAGTACTCAATCCCCATCTTACGTTGTCTGCAACATAGCCACAGGAGTAGCAGAAAACGTCCCACAACTCCATTGCCAGGCAGTTGCAGCAGAAATTGTCCAGAGGATCCGCACGGGTTAGGAAAACAACGGAGGACTCAATTTGCAGGCAGTTTGAGCAGAAAACAATTTCGGACTCACTCCAAACATGCACAGTCTCACTCCTCCTCAATTTCACCGCAATCCCAAAACACCTCCCCAAAGCTTCAACTCCATCCAGCCAGTCACAGCCAACAACAACGTGAAGCTGCTGCTCAACCTCCAAAATAACCTTCGACTCCCACACCGGCACTGACGTCTGCGTCCAGCAACTCCAGCTTGTTGTTGCTGCCCTCACCAGCTCCCACATCCATGTGTTCTCGACCGTCATGCAGCATGGATTCCTACGGCGAGAACCCAACTTTTGCCCCGGTGAAGCTATCTTGGCCTGGCAAATACGTATATAGTCGCGCACCTTCCCGATTGCGGTTCTACCACGTACCCGATACGGAAGGCGGGAGGATGTTCATTGAATGAATACAAAACATGATTTCCCGAGCATCGCTGAGGATTTGAATAAGAACATTGACGAACACCGAGTTCGTGGGATCCCTTCGAAAGGTCGAAGTTGCGGCGAGAAGCCAGATAGCGACCGAGCTATCTTGGGCTGGAAAGTACGTATATAGCGTTCTACTACGTACCCGATACGGAAGGCGGGAGGATATTCATTGAATAAATACAAAACATGGTTTCCCGAGCATCGCTGAGGATTTGAATAAGAACATTGACGAACACCGAGTTCGTGCGATCCCTTCGAAAGGTCGAAGTTGCGGCGAGAAGCCAGATAGCGACCGAGCTATCTTGGGCTGGAAAGTACGTATATAGCGTTCTACTACGTACCCGATACGGAAGGCGGGAGGATATTCATTGAATAAATACAAAACATGGTTTCCCGAGCATCGCTGAGGATTTGAATAAGAACATTGACGAACACCGAGTTCGTGCGATCCCTTCGAAAGGTCGAAGTTGTGGCGAGAAGCCAGATAGCGACCGAGCTATCTTGGGCTGGAAAGTACGTATATAGTCTGCGGTTTCGTGCACCTTCCCGATCGGGGTTCTACTACCTACCCGATGTGGAAGCCGTGAAGAGCGTTGACTCTGTAAAACATTAAGCGATGACGGAGGGATGTAGCGATATAACCTCTCCGCAATTGCGTTCTGGACCAGTTTTTAGCGACAGAAGGTGGACAACGACAGATTTCCTACAAACAAAATGAACAATGTCTTTCAGAACAGTGGAAACTCACGCACGACAAGTTGAGTTCAACAACCGCAACAATTCAGGCCCAGCAGTTATAGCCATTGCTCGTGGGGGATATGGCAAAGCGGTGAAGACAAAACCAGTTTCGGAGCTATACGTTGCTGACATATAGGAACCGTCGTTTGAGTACTCTGGGTCCAGTCGGAGCCAGCCCAAGGCCTTGAGCATGTACAACCGTGCGGTACAAGAAGGCGGAAGACTGAACGATGCGCCGAAATTGACGTGAAACCTGCCAGTGGGAGGAGTGAGACTCTGTCGGTCGCCATTCAATGCTCATGGTGAATAATTCTATTTGGTTCCTTCCCTGTGTGGTTAGCCCATTGCTGAATTTCACCGCATGAAGGAATGCAGCTATGGAAATGAAACCTTGTTGAGCGTGACCGGTCCACGCAAAATACAAATCACCGGCTCTCATCGCCGAGGATTTCGATAAGAACATTGACGAACATAAAAAATTACTCATACCTATCACCGCCGACGTCAACGTGAAGCTGCTGCTCGACCTCCAAAATAAGCTTCGTCTCAACCTCTGCACTGTTCACCCTTCGGTCGATCTCGATCCCACATTCTATTCACGCAAGACGCCATTGTTGCGGTGTTGCCTAAATTCGCGCAGAAAGGAGCTGAAGAGCACAAGTTCGACGCCGAGCGGACGGAGTGAACTAGGGCAACCATCTAGGTTAAAAAATCGCCGTGGTATAGTCTGATAGTAAAATTAGTTCCTGGGCCGAAGAACATGCGCCGTTAACCGGATAAATAAGAGTTGCCCGCAAAATCTCGGAAACGTAACGTCTATGTAGCAAGCAAGCTCTAATCGACAATTACTAGCTCAGATCGCTTGCCTCTGAGGTACGTCTCAAGTGGGAGGAGTGACACTCGAATAATTCTATTCGGTTCCTTCCCTGCGTGGCTAGCCCATTGCTGAATTTCACCACCTGAAGGAATGTAGTCGTGGAAATAAAACCTCATTGAGAGTGACCCTAGAGGACCCTGAAACAATCGAAATCTCGGAATCTAACGTGTGACAGTCGAGAACCATGCAAAACAAAAATCGCGACCCGAAGGCCGCTGTGCCGAATTTCACTGCATGGAGGAATGTAGTTGTGGAAATAAAACCTCGTTGAGAGTGACCCTAGAGGGCCCCAAATCAATTGAAGTCTCGGAATCTAACGTGTGGCGGAATGCTTGGAAGGTGCGATAGCCACCGTGGTCAGAAGGTTGAGATAGTTGTGAGATCCAAACTGTGAGGCAGGTATCTTTTTACGTATTGTTGAAACTTTCAACTGAAGGGAACAGAGCTAGCTTAGGCTCGAAAGCACGTATATAGTCTGCGAGGTTCGTGATTATGCTCACAATGCACCTTCCCGTTTGGGGTTCTACTACCTACCCGATGCGGAACTAGGGGCAATAGTATGGATGGTCAGTATTTTCAACCGAGGATTTGAGACTGGAGGTCGGGATCTAAACTTGGGTAACTATTTAAGTCAAAATCAGCCTTGTATAGACTGCACAAGATCTCTTGAACGTTACATCCAGTTGAAAGCGTGTAAGATATGTTGGGGCTGACCAACAATTCCGACAGAAATCCTGTATGCTGCCCAAAATCCTGCATGCTGGCCGTTTTGCAGTGTCGCTCGACTTGCAAACTTCGGTTCTGCTGCACAGTTGGAACTATTTAGGTTGTGGACTAGCACAACTATCTAGGGCACAATCCGCCGTGTATAGCTGATAAACTCCAGTTGAGAGTGCGCAAAATATGTCTTCGTGAACGCGGGCTGACCAACGATTCTGCCAGAAATCCTACATGCTGCGCAAAAACCCATATGCCGGCCGTTTGGCCGTTTCGATCGACTTTTCTGCCGCACGGTTGGACATGCCCCCAAGCGGAACTATATACATTCATATTAGCCAAAGATAGTGAGTGTCTCTGCAGGAAAGCGGGACTATATAGGCGCTTTTCAGCCGTGGATAGTTGGCGAACTATGTAGGGCATTCACAGCCAACAAACTTCCATAGATCTCAAGATATTATGCTCAGTCGAAAGTGCGTAAAATATGTATGCAGTGAAGGAGGCTGACCAACAATTCTGCCAGAAATCCTACATGCTGCGCAAAAACCCATATGCCGGCCGTTTGGCCGTTTTGATCGACTGTTCTGCTGCACGGTTGGACATGCTCCAAAGCGGAACTATATAGGCTCTTTTCAGCCGTGGATAGTTGGCGAACTATATAGGGCATTCGCATCCAAGGATAGTTGGCGAACTATATGGGGCATTTGCAGCCAAAGATAGTTGGCGAACTATATAGGGCATTCGCAGCCAAGGATAGTTACCTCCAGTCGGCCGAAATGCTAAACCAACCCCTCAATTCCCACCGGCATTCGGCCAATATGCTAGCCCTAACCTGGTTAGAGTTGTCATTTGCCCTGAAATAGCACTGGCCGACCACAGTGCTGGTTCGTGGGTATACTGGCCAAAGGACACGACATATCGTCTGATTCGCGCCAACTTGCAGCAGGACACGACTATATACAGCCCTCGCGACCGAGGATAGTGCCCTCCGGTGGCCAACTATATAGAGCGCTCGCAGCCAAGGATAGTTGTGCGCCATTCAGCCGAAACGCCAACCCAACCTCAATAGTGCTTGGGTTAGCCAACCGAAGAATATGGGAAAAAAGCCATATGACGCTAAAATCCCATATGCTGGCCGTTTCGGTCGATCGGCGACAAAAAAGGTGGGGATCAGGGCCAAAATGCCCGAAGTGGGCCAATTTCGCAACTATTTAGGGCCAAACCGTCCCTATATAGTAGCATATGGGCCCATATGCTGGGATTAGATACTTAGGTCAGACCCAACACCTAGAGCAACCGTGAAAGATCACTCGCTATTCATTCAAATTATTCCAACAAATTCTGTAAACCCTCATCTCAGCTGATAACACTGCCGTCTTTTGATATTCAGCGTAGTAACAACCTGCCCTAGCCCAGCATCCACCTTGCACCCCGCAAACTAGAGCCAAGATCCCTATTTTGCCCTTTGTCCAGTTCAGTCTAAACAATGTCCAAAACACACCTATATTGAACACCAATGAACGCGCTGCTCTAGGCACCACGTTGCCAGCCCCCACAACCCATCCCGTATCAAACTTTCCCCGCCACCGGTCCCAGGTCCAACAATACAAACTTCGTTGTTGTGAATTCCCTTTGACCATGTCCACTTTCATTGCATTCGTGAATTCCCTTTGACCATGTCCACTTTCAACTCATTTTCAGCTCAAGTGTTAACAGTGTTTTCACAAGTATTTAACCCCAATTGCGCCCTATATAGTACTCAATCCCCATCTTACGTTGTCTGCAACATAGCCACAGGAGTAGCAGAAAACGTCCCACAACTCCATTGCCAGGCAGTTGCAGCAGAAATTGTCCAGAGGATCCGCACGGGTTAGGAAAACAACGGAGGACTTGATTTGCAGCCAGTTTGAGCAGAAAACAATTTCGGACTCACTCCAAACATGCACAGTCTCACTCCTCCTCAATTTCACCGCAATCCCAAAACACCTCCCCAAAGCTTCAACTCCATCCAGCCAGTCACAGCCAACGACAACGTGAAGCTGCTGCTCGACCTCCAAAATAACCTTCGACTCCCACACGGGCACTGACGTCTGCGTCCAGCAACTCGAGCTTGTTGTTGCTGCCCTCACCGGCTCCCACATCCATGTGTTCTCGACCGTCATGCAGCATGGATTCCAAAGGCGAGAACCCAACTTTTGCCCCGATGACGCTATCTTGGGCTGGAAAGTACGTATATAACGTTTTACTACATACCCGATGTGGAAGGCGGAAGGATATTCATTGAATACAAAACATGATTTCCCGAGCATCGCTGAGGATTTGAATAAGAACATTGGACGAACACCGAGTTCGTGCGATCCCTTCAAAAGGTCGAAGTTGCCGCGTGAAGCCAGATAGCGACCGAGCTATCTTGGGCTGGAAAGTACGTATATAGCGTTCTACTACGTACCCGATGCGCAAGGCGGGAGGATGTTCGTTGGATACCAAACTCAAACACCAAGTTCGTGCGATCCCTTCGAAGGGTCGAAGTTGCCGCGTGAAGCCAGATAGCGACCGAGCTATCTTGGGCTGCAAAGTACGTATATAGCGTTCTACTACGTACCCGATGCGCAAGGCGGGAGGATGTTCGTTGGATACCAAACTCGAACACCAAGTTCGTGCGATCCCTTCGAAGGGTCGAAGTTGCCGCGAGAAGCCAGACAGCGACCGAGCTATCTTGGGCTGCAAAGTATGTATATAGTCGCGCACCTTCCCGATTGGGGTTCTACTACCTACCCGATGTGGAAGCCGTGAAGAGCGTCGACTCCGCAAAACATTAAGCAATGACGGAGGGATGTAGCGATATAACCTCTCCGCAATTGCGTTCTGGACCAGTTTTTAGCGACAGAAGGTGGACAACGACACAAACAAAATGAACAATGTCTTTCAGAACAGTGGAAACTCACCCACGAGAAGTTGAGTTCAACAACCGCAACAATTCAGGCCCAGCAGTTATAGACCATTGCTCGTGGGGGATATGGCAAAGCGGTGAAGACAAAACCAGTTTCGGAGCTATACGTTGCTGACATATAGGAACCGTCGTTTGAGTACTCTGGGTCCAGTCGGAGCCAGCCCAAGGCCTTGAGCATGTACAACCGTGCGGTACAAGAGGGCGCAAGACTGAACAATGCGCCGAAATTGACGTGAAACCTGCCAGTGGGAGGAGTGAGACTCTGTCGGTCGCCATTCAATGCTCATGGTGAATAATTCTATTCGGTTCCTTCCCTGCGTGGTTAGCCCGTTGCTGAATTTCACCGCATGAAGGAATGTAGCTGTGGAAATGAAACCTTGTTGAGTGTGACCGGTCCACGCAAAATAAAAATCACCGGCTCTCATCGCCGAGGATTTCGATAAGAACATTGACGAACATAAAAAATTACTCATACCTATCACCGCCGACGTCAACGTGAAGCTGCTGCTCGACCTCCAAAATAAGCTTCGTCTCAACCTCTGCACTGTTCACCCTTCGGTCGATCTCGATCCCACATTCTATTCCACGCCATGGTACAGCCGCGAAGATATTAGACTTCAATCTTGACCCCAATCTCGAATGACCTTTGCACCGTTCACCCTTCGGTCGATCTCGATCCCACATTCTATTCACGCAAGACGCCATTGTTGCGGTGTTGCCTAAATTCGCGCAGAAAGGAGCTGAAGAGCACAAGTTTGACGCCGAGCGGACGGAGTGAACTAGGGCAATCATCTAGGTTAAAAAATCGCCGTGGTATAGTCTGATAGTAAAATTAGTTCCTGGGCCGAAGAACATGCGCCGTTAACCGGATAAATAAAAGTTGCCCGCAAAATCTCGGAAACGTAACGTCTATGTAGCAAGCAAGCTCTAATCGACAATTACTAGCTCAGATCGCTTGCCTCTGAGGTACGTCTCAAGTGGGAGGAGTGACACTCGAATAATTCTATTCGGTTCCTTCCCTGCGTGGTTAGCCCGTTGCTGAATTTCACCACCTGAAGGAATGTAGTCGTGGAAATAAAACCTCATTGAGAGTGACCCTAGAGGACCCTGAAACAATCGAAATCTCGGAATCTAACGTGTGACAGTCGAGAACCATGCAAAACAAAAATCGCGACCCGAAGGCCGCTGTGCCGAATTTCACTGCATGGAGGAATGTAGTTGTGGAAATAAAACCTCATTGAGAGTGACCCTAGAGGGCCCCGAATCAATTGAAATCTCGGAATCTAACGTGTGGCGGAATGCTTGGAAGGTGCGATAGCCGCCGTGGTCAGAAGGTTGAGATAGTTGTGAGATCCAAACTGTGAGGCAGGTATCTTTTTACGTATTGTTGAAACTTTCAACTGAAGGGAACAGAGCTAGCTTAGGCTGGGAAGCACGTATATAGTCTGCGAGGTTCGTGATTATGCTCACAATGCACCTTCCCGTTTGGGGTTCTACTACCTACCCGATGCGGAACTAGGGGCAATAGTATGGATGGTCAGTATTTTCAACCGAGGATTTGAGACTGGAGGTCGGGATCTAAACTTGGGTAACTATTTAAGTCAAAATCAGCCTTGTATAGACTGCACAAGATCTCTTGAACATTACATCCAGTTGAAAGCGTGTAAGATATGTTGGGGCTGACCAACGATTCCGACAGAAATCCTGTATGCTGCCCAAAATCCTGCATGCTGGCCGTTTTGCAGTGTCGCTCGACTTGCAAACTTCGGTTCTGCTGCACAGTTGGAACTATTCAGGTTGTGAACTAGCACAACTATCTAGGGCAAAATCCGCCGTGTATAGCTGATAAACTCCAGTTGAGAGTGCGCAAAATATGTCTTAGTGAACGAGGGCTGACCAACGATTCTGCCAGAAATCCTACATGCTGCGCAAAAACCCATATGCCGGCCGTTTGGCCGTTTCGATCGACTTTTCTGCTGCACGGTTGGACATGCTCCAAAGGAACTACGTAGGCTCTTTTCAGTTGGCGAACTATATAGGCTCTTTTCAGCCATAGATAGTTGGCGAACTATATTGGCCATTCACAGCCAACAAACTTCCATAGATCTCGAGATATTATGCTCAGTCGAAAGTGCGTAAAATATGTATGCAGTGAAGGAGGCTGACCAACAATTCTGCCAGAAATCCTACATGCTGCGCAAAAACCCATATGCCGGCCGTTTGGCCGTTTTGATCGACTTTTCTGCCGCACGGTTGGACATGCTCCAAAGCGGAACTATATAGGCTCTTTTCAGCCGTGGATAGTTGGCGAACTATATAGGGCATTCGCATCCAAGGATAGTTGGCGAACTATATAGGGCATTTGCAGCCAAAGATAGTTGGCGAACTATATAGGGCATTCGCAGCCAAGGATAGTTACCTCCAGTCGGCTGAAATGCTAAACCAACCCCTCAATTCCCACCGGCATTCGGCCAATATGCTAGCCCTAACCTGGTTAGAGTTGTCATTTGCCCTGAAATAGCACTGGCCGACCACAGTGCTGGTTCGTGGGTATACTGGCCAAAGGACGCGACATATCGTCTGATTCGAGCCAACTTGCAGCAGGACACGACTATATACAGCCCTCGCGACCGAGGATAGTTGCCCTCCAGTGGCCAACTATATAGAGCGCTCACAGCCAAGGATAGTTGGCCGCCACCCGGCCGAAACGCCAACCCAACCCCAATAGCGCTTGCGTTAGCGAACCGACAGAGATGGCGAAAAAGCCATATGACGCCAAAATCCCATATGCTGGCCGTTTCGGGCGATCGGCGACAAAAAAGGCTGCGACCACGGCCAAAACACCCGAAGTGGGCCGAAAACGCAACTATTTAGGGCCAAACCGTCCCTATATAGTAGCATATGGGCCCATATGCTGGGATTAGATACTTAGGTCCGGACGTGCGTGCTGACATTTTTCGCGTGGTAGCCGGCACCGCAGCAGATATACATCGAGTATTCGACGTTGAATACCATGCCGATGGACTTGAGCAGCGGCGTGGTGGTGCAGCCCCAGGAAACCGGGGTCAGATCGGGCTAGAAGAGCTATTTAGAGACGAAATCAATGTATATAGTTGCGATATTTTACCAGTTCACGAGCGCCCGCACCATCGGAGTCGTGGGAATGCTGACTAAGGTCAGACATGAGGGGAAGGGAGGGGAAAGCGGCTCTCTCAAGTCGCGACCGCCCTGTATATATACTCCCAGTGACATTCCCACGTCAACAGAGTTACGTGATGGCGCGCTGAGTGGCCTCCTCGAGTACTATCCATGTTGCGCACTGCCGTGTATAGTTGGTTTCGGCAAAGTTCAACTTGAGCTCAACTCGAGTTCTGCTGAAGACTTTTGTGAAGTAACTCGAGAGTTCGTAACTTTAACGACGGGCATTTGCTAGCGGCTGCATGGTTACAATCGTTCTGAAGCGTGAATCGTCGGTACTGCGTTCCTGTACGCATTTGGAGGCAGTGGCAAATCATCTCGACAATCTCTGGTGGAACTGCCTGCGGATCAAGTTATCCGTCGTTTTCTGGTACTGCGTTCTTGTGCGCAGTTGAAGGCAGTGGCAAATTGTCTCGACAATCTCTGGTGGAACTGCCTGCGGATCAAGTTATCGGTTGTTTTCTGGTACTGCGTTCCTGTGCGGATCAAGTTATCCGTCGTTTTCTGGTACTGCGTTCCTGTGCGCAGTTGAAGGCAGTGGCAAATTGTCTCGACAATCTCTGGTGGAACTGCCTGCGGATCAAGTTATCGGTTGTTTTCTGGTACTGCGTTCCTGTGCGGATCAAGTTATTCGTCGTTTTCTGGTACTGCGTTCCTGTGCGGATCAAGTTATCCGTCGTTTTCTGGTACTGCGTTCCTGTGCGCAGTTGAAGGCAGTGGCAAATTGTCTCGACAATCTCTGGTGGAACTGCCTGCGGATCAAGTTATCGGTTGTTTTCTGGTACTGCGTTCCTGTGCGGATCAAGTTATTCGTCGTTTTCTGGTACTGCGTTCCTGTGCGGATCAAGTTATCCGTCGTTTTCTGGTACTGCGTTCCTGTGCGCAGTTGAAGGCAGTGGCAAATTGTCTCGACAATCTCTGGTGGAACTGCCTGCGGATCAAGTTATCGGTTGTTTTCTGGTACTGCGTTCCTGTGCGGATCAAGTTATCCGTCGTTTTCTGGTACTGCGTTCCTGTGCGCAGTTGAAGGCAGTGGCAAATTGTCTCGACAATCTCTGGTGGAACTGCCTGCGGATCAAGTTATCAGTTGTTTTCTGGTACTGCGTTCCTGTGCGGATCAAGTTATTCGTCGTTTTCTGGTACTGCGTTCCTGTGCGCAGTTGAAGGCAGTGGCAAATTGTCTCGACAATCTCTGGCGGAGCTGCCTGCGGATCAAGTTATCGGTTGTTTTCTGGTACTGCGTTCCTGTGCGCAGTTGAAAGCAGTGGCAAATTGTCTCGACAATCTCTGGCGGAGCTGCCTGCGGATCAAGTTATCCGTCGTTTTCTGGTATTGTATCCTTGAGCGATCTCCCAGACGAGTCGTTGGAAGGAAAGCCCACGAGTTAAGGTGCTCATGTGTGGGTACTCGTGGCTGTCGGTCGCTATTCTGAATAATTGTATTCGGTTCCTTCCCTGCGTGTTCAGCCCGTTGCTGAATTTCACTGCATGAAGGAATGTAGCTGTGGAAATGAAACCTTGTTGAGAGTGACCCCAGAGGGCCCTGAATCAATTGAAATCTCGGAATCTAACGTGTGGCGGTCGAGGAACATGCAACAGAAAACTGCAATGTCAACGACCACCTGCTGAATTTTAAATCACTGAGTCAATGTATATATATATAAAAGTGGACCACAAACCGAGAAATAGGCAATATCCGACCCTTGGAAGGTGCGATAGCCGCTGTGGGCAGCCGCTCGACCAACTATCTGGCTTTTGAAGGTTACGATAGCTGCGAAATCCAACCTTCGACACAGCTATCTTTTTGCGTATTGTTAAAAAATTTTGACTGAAGGAATCCCGCAGAACTATCTTCGGCTGGAAAGCACGTATATAGTTCGCGAGGTTCATGATTACATGCTTGAAATGCACCTTCCCGATTGGGGTTCTACTACCTACCCGATGTGGAAGCCGTGAAGAGCATATGCCCAACGATTCTTTGGTTCCGCCGCCCGGTTGAACATGTAGACTAGTGCAACTATCTAGGGCAAAATCCGCCGTGTATAGCTGATAAAGTCCAGCAGATCTCAAGACCTGAAGCCTGGTTGAAAGTGCGTAAAATACGTCTTAGTGAACGAGGGCTGACCGACGATTCTGCCAGAAATTCTGTATGCTGCTGAAAATCCTATATGCTGGCCGTTTTGCAGTTCGATCGACTTGCCGACTTCGGTTCTGCCGCACGGTTGGACATGCTCAAGCGGAACTATTTAGGTTGTAAACTAGCGCAACTATCTAGGGCAAAATCCGCCGTGTATAGCTGATAAACTCCCGCAGATCTCAAGACCTTATGCCTAGTTGAAAGTGCGTTAGTGAACGAGGGCTGACCAACGATTCTGCCAGAAATCCTACATGCTGCCCAAAAACCCATATGCCGGCCGTTTGGCCGTTTCGATCGACTTTTCTGCCGCACGGTTGGACATGCTCCAAAGCGGAACTACATAGGCTCTTTTCAGTTAGCGAACTATATAGGCTCTTTTCAGCCATAGATAGTTGGCGAACTATATTGGCCATTCACAGCCAACAAACTTCCATCGATCTCAAGACGTTACGCTCAGTTGAAAGTGCGTAGAATACGTATGCAGTGAAGGAGGCTGACCAACGATTCTGCCAGAAATCCTACATGCTGCCCAGAAACCCATATGCCGGCTGTTTGGCGGTTTCGATCGACTTTTCTGCCGCACGGCTGAACATGCTCCAGCAAGGAGCTATATACGTTCGTTTTACCCAAGGATAGTGTGAGTGGTAAACGACTTTCTGCGGGAAGACAGAACTATATACGTTCTTTTCGGTGCTAGATAGTTGGCGAACTATATAGGGCATTCACACCCAAGGATAGTTACCTCCACTCGGCTGAAATGGTAACCCAACCCCGGAATTCCCACTGGCATTCAGCCCATATGCTAGCCCTAACCTGGTTAGAGTTGCCATTTGCCCTGAAACAGCACTAGCCGACCATGGTGCTGGTTCGTGGATATACTGGCCCAAGAACGCGACATATCGTCTGATTCGAGCCGACTTGAGGCAGGACACGACTATATACAGCCCTCGCGACCGAGGATAGTGCCCTCCGGTGGCCAACTATATAGAGCGCTCGCAGCCAAGGATAGTTGGCCGCCACCCGGCCGAAACGCCAACCCAACCCCAATAGCGCTTGCGTTAGCGAACTGACGGAGACGGCGAAAAAGCCATATGACGCCAAAATCCCATATGCTGGCCGTTTCGGGCGATCGGCGACAAAAAAGGCTGCGACCACGGCCAAAACGCCCAAAGTGGGCCGAAAACGCAACTATTTAGGGCCAAACCGTCCCTATATAGTAGCATATGGGCCCATATGCTGGGATTAGATACTTAGGCAAGTCAAACCGGTAATTTCCCCCCAATTTTCTCAATACCAAGTCAACCGCTGGCCCAATCCCCTTCCCGAAACGGAACCATAGCATCGGGGTGCAATTCCGGAGAGTGCTTACAATTATTCCAACATCCTCATCGAAGAACTCAGTATTCACTCACCTGAGCATCACAATCCTGGCCGTAACTTCAGGAATAAATAAAGCAATCCACTGGTTTACGTTTTTGTATTCGACTCCACCCAAGCAAGATAACCCGGTTCAATCCACCCAGGCTATGGATTAGTACTTGTGGTTCTGCACAAAATGTGACAGATGCGTACACTCCTAGTGCATTCATTGCCCTGAACTTTCCGAGCAGCAGGCTCGAATCCAACCAACTGATTAAAGGGTGTCATTTCCTGAACAAGAATCAAGCCACCGGGAATTGATCCGACAAATGCCTTTGACCCCAGCATTACTCTGAACAACATACAAAAGTCCTAGCCTTCAGTCCGGCCTTCAAATCCAAGTAAACAGCCTTACGGTTCCGCCGAGTCAACAGATTCAGTTAATTTGTAAACCGAAACCAAGCCGTGGGGAGGCAAACGAAAGGAGGCAACTAGAGCAATGATCATTCTGAACAATGCATCAGAAGCTCTCGTAGTGATACCCAGTCCAATGCTTCAAACCGAAATTAATTGGCTTTGATAACTGCAACTTGAAATATTTTTCATAGAGTGCGTACACTTTTTCTAACACATATAAAAAATAAAACAAGATTGGTATGACTCCCCTCTCTCACTGTTCGATCACCGTTACCCTAGAGTCTTGGTTCAAACTCGGCAGGAAATTCAAAACAAATTGTAATATTTTCTCGCAGAGGCCTTACAACTTTTCTAACACATAGCAGAGGTAGAAAAGGGTCAGTCTGACTCTCCTACCCTGTCTGATAACCCTCACTTGGCCCTGGAGCCTCACACCTTGACTGGAAGCCTAAGGAGCCAATTCTGCCAAAAACCGTAAGGAATCGACAGCTCCGCCAATTTTCGGAAGACACCACTGGTTCCCGCCAAGCATCCACTCAGTTGGACCCATCCAAGACGATGATTCGCCGGGTCTCAGATTTGCGATGACCTCATTTCCCACGCTGCAAATGCAATAAAGCCTGCAATCGGGATTTCCTCTTGCAGAGGTCTATGGCCAATGTAACTTCCCGTACCCCATGTAGCTGTGATCTATGACCCTTTCTGATGTTGCCTAGCCCAAGAATATTGCAGCAGGTCTCCCGTAAGGCTGACACCAGTGTTTCCGGTTTGACAAGACAGGCTATGTGGATGGCTCAGGCGTAAAGTGGATTCAGAGGCCGAGACGCCCCTACAAGGCTTGTTCAGATCCTCACGCAAAGGCTTCTTCCTTGCTCCCGTATGACTCTCGGCGAGGCCAGTGCCCAAAAAGAAAAGGATTTTTTCCCGGCTGTCACGGCTAATTCCGTGTAAACAGATCTGCCCGCATCGCCAGATGGCGATCCGTGCGATGGACAAGACCCTAGCCTAACTAACTCACTCAGTTCAAACTCCCGACTAGCCTAACCCCGAGACACCGAGGCAAATATATCCCTCAACCCTCACACTTAACCGACCTTAACCCTAATCCTTAACTCAAACCATAACCGCGTTGATCGTATGTCACTGCTGATTCAGTGCTGTCGATTGTTTTTGCGGTAGTTTCCAGGTTACACGGTACAAGTTGTATTATTTCCTGCAAATGAATCAAGCCAGTGGTACACAATCCGGGAAACCCATTGGTGAAAAACACTATTCCTAACAACATATAAATTTCCCAGCCTTGCACTGTACACAGAAACCCTTCAAATCCAAACAAACATTCTCTGCCAGCCATACAATTACACCGAGTCCAAGGATTCGGCCAGCTCGTAAACCAAAACAAAGGTGCAGATGGACAATCCGAGAAACCTGTTTGTGAATACGACCGGTCTCAAAAACATCTAAAATTTCCAGGCTTGCACTGTACACGCAAGGCCATCAAATCCAAGCAAATCCCCACCGTCTGCCTTGAAAATCCACCGAGTCTATGGATTCGGGTAGTTCGTACAGAAAAACAAAGGGGCCAATGGACAATCTGAGAAACCCATTCGTTAAAAACATCATTGCAAACAACATATAAAACTTCCAGACGGGCACCGTACACGCAAGCCCTTCAAGTCCACACCAATGTTTACGGGGGCTTTGGATGGATTCAACCAGTTTGCAAGGAACAACAAAGGTGTGTATGGTCATTTCAACCAAACACAATGGTGCTGTTGATCATTTCCAAAATTGTGTCAAAAGCCTGAACCATCAGACCCAGTCGAACAGTCCAAACAGGAGGGTTCTTGCTGAAAATCGTAAGGAAATCAGCCAACTTGCAATATTTTTCGTACAGTGCATGCAATTTTTCTGACACATACAAAGGGTCAAGAAAGGTCACCATGAATCCACTGCATTTCTCCTAGACCACCGGTACCCAGCCCAGGGCCCAGGCAAGTCAAACCGGTAATTTCCCCCCAATTTTCTCAATACCAAGTCAACCGCTGGCCCAATCCCCTTCCCGAAACGGAACCATAGCATCGGGGTGCAATTCCGCACCTGGTCCGACCCTTACATCGTCCATTCTGCACATTTAATTTGTGACCCTCAGCGCAACCGCCGATTTGAATTATATTCCCAACTCCCACGCCAGCCCTCGCCGGTTCAAGTCCCATCGCACGCAAATCAATTGACGTATCGAATACCTTGCTGCATACATACATCAGGCCTCCTCCTTCATCCACCTCTATACTAGGGCTAGGACACCTTTTTGATGCCTGGACCGCCATCTTGCCACCCCCGCGCTATGCACCAAGCCTTGTGTGAAACCTGACTAATTCAACCATCAACTTCAAGGAAGAATTAGGGCCACTCACAATTCTACACACTGGACCGTCCGAGCGCGATTTCTGGATATCAGGATCTGAGTATGGCCTCCAGCGGCCATGAAAACCGGTCTATAATCATCAAACGACATTAGTTATGTTTATTCAACATCCCGGAAACTACCTCACCATCTCGGGATTTTTAATGAAGGTACCAATCACCAGGTCAAACCACAAACGGAGCAAGGCCTAAAGTGACTTAAGGTTCAGCCCACCCGACATCTCAGCCACCAAGCCCCTCCAAGCAAACAGCTCAAGAATAATAAAACTTACCCACATCGCGGTCACCGTCCTCAATCCTCACTCTGATTCGTACAGCGGCCGGCCATTTTGCAGTGTCTGTGTCGTGACGGCGGCACAAACGTTAGATACAGGACATGTTCTGAGCTTGTAAGATACCCTTGCGGTGATAAAGGCCAGCTTCTGCCTACAAAATGAGTTGAAAGTCCGTGTTGGGAATCGATCGCGGTATATTTCTTCCTGGCGGTCCCAAAGCTTAGAGATGACTACTGCATGCGTCCAATGTCAGCGCGATCTGCAGCCACCAGGAGCAACGTCCTCACCAGTTCCCAAGTGGGTCTTTCCAGTTTTGTACGTATGCGGGGTCTTCCGGTGGAAGTCAAGATTAATCTGGTCAAAGTTACCAGGTCGATACGACGTCCGAACGACGTAACATCCCCATGACTTGCCCACTCAGGTACCGATTAGGGAGCATGCGCAAGATCTGGCGCACCTCCTCCTAGCCTGCAGGCACAGGGCGTTCGCCCCGGGACGATTTCCGAGACCGCGAAAGTGAGAGCAGAAAGTCTAGTGATCATCAAATAAAGGAAGGGCGCAGTAGCAGCGAGGAAAAAACAAGGAGTACACCTAAGTAGGCAAATGAAATCCACGCGATATCTATACAGGATATTCTGAAACGTAGTAATTGCGCTTCCGTGCGCAAAACTGTGTTGGCGTTACACCCTCGAGGCGATCCAGCGCCTGCAGGGAAGGTTGTCAGGAAAAGGACAGGACAAGACTGCGGGCCAACGCACAGAATACAGCAAACGGCGGTAAAACACAAGAGGTACGGGATTCACGTCTTCGAAGCAGGAACGATCGGCACCTAAAACAGCAAAGTACAGCAGAAACCATGTTAAACCAGTTAACGGGAGAAAGGCGGGGTCCGTCGAAAGGCGGTCGGGCCCCGGCCCCGGGGTGGGTCACGGCAGTTGGAAGCAAATGCAGTGGTGGGGCAGCGTTGGGGTGGGTGAGTGGGCCAAGAAGCGTGTACGCACAAGGAGGGAAAGTCATGTCCGCTCGTCGATGCATCTGTGCATATCATTAGCAAAAGCACTACACCAAGTGAAGAAAGATAAAAGAAGAGGGACGGGACGACTTATATAAATCGTGTACTCCGCGCGCGCGCTCAGACGGGGGATGAGAGGAACGCGGGGATCTCGAGGAAGGTACCTACAGCGTTTGTTGGGCAGGTATTGAACAGGGTTGAGCACAGCAAGGGCGCAGCAAGGGCGCGAGAAGCTCGAGGTCGGCGGAGACCTCACGATCAGGAAGCCTGTACATGCATGCGTCGTCAGTGCGAACAAAGAAAACGGGAGCGAAAGTGTATGAGGGAGGCGAATCGGAGGCGAGACTGGTTCTTCGCCATAGGACATGGAGTGCTAAGGGGTGAAAGAACGGGGGAGAAGAAGAAGAAACATAGGGCTTGCTGAAGTGAGTATGAAGACGAAAGAACTGAGTGTTGTACACTGGCTTACAGTATGAGGTCTCACGCGAACTGGAATAGGAGGGGAGAAAGTTTAAACGCACGATGGGTTCACGCCAGAATAAGGGAGAATATCTAAGACCTGGAGTGGAGGTAAGTAAAGGAAGAAGAGACGAGAGAGATGGCTTAATCTGCGTTGACATCAAGTTGACGTCGATCGGAGGGGCGGGGATGTATACGGACATCGCTTCCTCACATACGAACTTGAGGATGTTTCGTGAGCCATTGGATAAAGCGACTCAGAGGGACGCAAACGTCGCGATCACCACTTACAGAAATCGGAACGTAAGTTTGTTACACCTTGTTGAACATGTAGGGAGGATGGTATGTCGAGCGGGCGCGGAGTTGAATATCCCCTATAGAGTGTGTCCTGTGGGCGATACTCAAGCGATGCCTCTAACTGAGAGGCGGAATTACCTTTCCGTTCGTCCCGCTTGATCTGTCGGTGTAGTGATCGATCTCCGGGAAGTCAGTTGAAAGAGAGACAAGAAAATTAATAGGTTTTGGACGGGGGATTGAAGAAGTTGACACAAATACAGAATGTGTATCGCCGCTCGATCCAACATGACATTGTGTTTCAATGTAGTCAGCAAGGCATGCGAACTGAAGGCAATAGGTAAGCGAATTGTGAGCACAGGAACAGCACAGCGGAGAAGAGGGTCAGGCTTACATTCTCGGATAGGGGGCATGAGCCACCGCGGATGTGGGTTAAAGACTCAGACCTGTGAATAGCTGTTGAAGCGCGCACCTTTTTACAGACGATACAGTTTGTGGGGCAGGAGCAGGGATCCCAGGGTCGGGCATGTTCCTTCCGCCTCGCATTCTGACACGTCTGCCGCAGAGTGGCGCGCGACGACGCATGAGGGTAAGTAGGCGCCGCTGTGGTCAGGGGACGTGCGCTTGGGCGTAGAATGAATCGGACGCTCACCGTATGAATTTTTTTGCGATGGTAGCGGTGGTGCATGAGGAAGTTGAGCGTGTTGAATCCCGATTGATTTTGCTGCCATCCGTGGGAACTGATAACCAGAAATTTAGAGCATCGCGACGTAGCCGGGTGAGGTTCATAAGATTCCTTTTTGCCAAGAAAAAGGACACAAATCCTGGCAAGAATACGCGTTCCGTTCGGCGCCGTGATCACACTGCACAAGTTCGGCAAACTCATGACGCTACCCTCAGTTTTACAAGTTGGGGAAGCGTTGCGGCGGCCATGAGTTCGAAAGAAGCGCGGCAGAGCAACAGCGGGGGTGGTCTGGTGAAGCAGTGTCTCACCAGCAAAAGAAAAAAAAAAGAAGAGAAGAAACAAAGCCTGCAACAGAACAGATGCTGGCGTACCGCCACACCACACGCCCACGGGTTCTAAAGGAGCTGGGGCAGCCGCTACACGGAAGAACGGGCGGGCGGTGTGGTGCGGACGGCGGTCCAAGTCTGTCCCATCAGGAAATGAAAAATAAGAAATAAAAAATAAAAAAAACTACAACGGTGGGACTGCCTGCCGCAAGAAAGAAAAACAAGAGTGAAGTGGAAGAAACAAAGGGCGGAGGGGAAGTAACACCTCCGTGCCAACACCAGACGCCCACAAGTTCTGGAGGAGCCGGGGCAGCCGCTGCACAAAAGAGCTGTGAGCGGTGTAGAGCAGCTGCGGAGGCAACTTCGTCCCGAGAAAGAAACCAAAGAAGGCGTGTCGAGGGTTGTGCGCCGGACAAGCCAGTGGCACGGACGCCGTGTCGGAAAAATGGGGGAAATTTCAACGTAACCCCGGGGGAGCGTGCCAGGTACAGGTTCAGCGAGCAATTGTACACGCAGTTCCTCAGAATAACGCCGCTCAGAAAGATGGTGGATTCGCCACCGACGAAGGAATTCAATGAAAGATAAAGAAGGCCGGACGTACCATTGGTCAACGCGAATTGTCTTTGTGCAACCCTGAGACCGGACTGGAAGAGGCGCGGCGGTGGCATAGCTGGGCGTTGACCGTAACTTCCGGCCACGCTTCCAAGGCGAGGGTAGTGGCAGGTTGCCAGGCAGGTATGAAGTCCATAGGATTTCTAGAGGGACAGAGAGCCAAGCAAAGGAGTTTTGACGACGAACTGAGGGCAAGGGGACAAAAACTCCGACTTTCCGACACGCTCCCAAGGCGAGGGCAGTGGCGGGTGGGGCGCCAGGAAGTAACACGTGTTCAAGAGAGTGGGCATGACCCCACAGCCCGCCATGCTCCCATGGCGAAAGCTAAGCAGGTGAACGGGGATTTGGAGACGCGACGAGAAGGTGAGAGGAGTAAACAAACAGGGATGGCACCTGTCAACCCCGCGTGATTTTCACACACGTGACCGGTTAGTTCCATGCCGAACTTCGCGTTTGGCGTTGAATGGTTTCAAATTTAAGTGAGAATAAAAGTGCTGAAGCTCACATGGTGGAAAAAAAGCTGCGCCAACTCATTAGTATCAGTGGCACTGCTCACTGCAATGTCCGCCGGTATGTTGAGCTCGTCTGACTAGGGTATTGTAGTAGGTATGATTGAGAGAGGATCTGTACCTGTACCAAGAACGGCGTTGGAACGGGGTTGAAAGTCAGGTCTTTGCAAATGAAGCCGGGGATCAGAGAGAAGATATGGCGTTTGAAGAAGGGAAAAGCATTCTCATGTTGAGAGTTTCACAGTATGTCACGTCACCGGTTGCCGGTGTAGATGCTGCCACAAATGCTGAGATTCATCCACCCAAGAGCATGAGCCGAATGAGGATTCCCGTCGACTTCCAACGAGTCGCATAGTACGGTTAAATTATTTATGTTCGAACGAGAGTCGTTGTCATCAATGAATCAAATCAACTTCCCACGGTTTGAGTCTTTCATCGTTGCAGTCGAATTGACGCGGTTCATGGAGATTCAGTGGAGCTGCTACTCTCCAAATCTAATAGTCACCAGGGCATTTAAGGTTCCCCATCTGAATGATCGGCCCGGCTTGTTTATTACCCGTTTACAACTTTGCACAAGACAGTAGGGACCCAAACAATGAGGTGCAATAGGTGTTTCTCCCGGGACTCAAAAGAAATGTCCTGGGTAAATTACAGGGGTTGTTTTTTCCGCTTCGATCGTTAGCCCCTGTAGGCCCTGATCGTATTGTGCAGCAGGGAAGAAAAAGGGGGCGACGGCCGAGCAAAGCCGCGGAAAGGCCCTTGCAATCTCTGGCAGTCATCCTTCGCCATACAAGAGTGTTCACACACGTACTTCGACTACGACTGCCGGCGATGGTAAATCATGGAATCGATGTTTGATGTCCGAAAGTTTGTGTTGAATCCAGCGTGAATTGGAACGGGGTTAGGCTTAGTTCCAGGAGGAAGGAACCTCGACGCGGATACATCTTGATTGCAAGATGAATTCAGGATGGGACAATGGACTTGGACGCCGCGGCAGCAATACTGGGGTGTGTGATGAGCTTTCTGGGTGTCATCCATTCTGGTGCATCCCCTTCACGTTTTAAAAAAATACTACGACCCCAAAAGGCAAACCCGAGTGAAAGCATCACTCAGATCTTTGAGCTGCACTTCGGGAGCGGTGGCGATCATCGACCAACCTGGACTCAAAGCGTCCTGGTGACACCGGATTCGGATTCCCAACGTAACAAAACCCTGGGGACGTCCATCGTTGAGTTCTCAGATCCCGAGCCTTGTCGGCAATTGCGGGGCGCAGTACCCCAGCCGCCCCCTGCTTGTCATGTTCCCCTCGCGGTAATTCACATGGCCTTGAACACGTCCCATCCCGTCCAATCTGCCAGTTCGAAACAAATGATGAAACATTGTCGGCGAGAGGCAGCGATTTTTCGTTTCGACCGGCCGCAAATGGAAATCCAGACCACTGGGTGACGAATAATGTTCCGCACAACAGTATTTGAACCAGATCGACGCGTGAGGTCACCCGGGCCCCCTCGAGCGCTTCAACAAATATATTAACCACTCTCGGCGAGAGGCAGCGATTTGTCGTCTCGACCGACCCCAAGATAGCCATCGGACGCCGCAAGACAGTAGATAGCTCATATTTACATGGCGGCGGCCGCCCGAATTATTTGAAATAGCTCGGTTTGGTGTCTGAAATGACTTGCCACAGTTTTGCCACTCAAATCACCTGAAATCACTCCATCAAGCCCAGTTTCACCCGCCCGGAAGACACCGCCACTCAAACTGGCAGTGAAAGAAATTTTATCCCTCCGCGCGGGTCAGTATAAATATTTTGTCCAGGACGTCAGATCTCCCCACGCAAATTGAAAGTGGCATATTTGTGGGCGGAAGTCGAATGGGTGAAGAGTTTTCGGCCGAATTCAACACAACAGATATCGCTGTGGGTGAACGGGCAGTGAGAGAAAATTTAACCCCGACGCAGGTGAGCATGAATATTTTGTTCAGGGCATCACATCTTCCCACGCAAAATGAAAGTGGCCGTATTTCGAGCACGGAATATTTCGGCGGCGAAGTACACAGCGAGGAATCCATGCCTTAACAAGATCTTGGTTCAATGGGCATTTTGAGTGAAAATGTTGGGTGTACATACCCTTCGCCGTGACACGGCGAAAGTGTGCAGCGGCGCCGCATCAGTAATTCGTTCGATGCCGTTCTCGGTTTTTCCGACAGGCCAAAGACCCTAAAATCTTGTGGAACATGCATTCCGCCCACCTGAGCCTCGCCAATGACCATTTGAATAAAAGTGTTGAGCTTACACGCTGTGCGGCGCGACGCGGCGAAGTGCACGATGGCGCCGCGCTGTTAGTTTAGCGCCGTTCCCGCTCTGGAAGCCTCCTAAAGGCACCAGAACTTCCTGGAATATGCACTTAGGTCAACCTATCCCAAAAACCAAACCAGATTCAATCAAACTCATCTTCCAATTTCTGCCGCGTGGTTCGCTTCAAGGCTACTTGCACAGCCACTTGTTGGAATACGAGAAGCTATACAGTGGCTGTAAGATTCTGTTTTCGCGCAAGAAGTAAATTCAATGAGGTACTCCATGCCCATACTTGGAGATCTAGTTCAAAATTCCGAGGCTCAGCTTGGTGCCCAGATTTTCAGTGTTCACTGCTTAACACACCTTGCATAAATTCGGTCGGGTTAGTCTCCGCGTGCAAATTCGATGCAGCCCTAAACGGCGGACAGCGGGCAAAGGCGAGGAACGTGAAAGAACCGAAAAAGGACCTAAGTAATGTAAACGTACCCATGGACCCCGCCGTGGAGCCATACTTGGTGGAAACTCGTTTTACGCCTCATTTGAGTTCCCCGCCATTTGAGTGCCATTCTGTTGAAATTAGCACGGAGAAGTGACTCGTTGAGCGCCAGGATGTGAAAGACCCTCCGGAACCCAACCACCCCGAACCCGTAGTCGAAAAAAGACACGCCATTGGTGGTTGGAAAGCAGCAGTGCCATTCAATGTCGCGGTAGGCGAGGGAGCGAGTCGAGGGAGCAAAATTCGCCGGCGACGAGGACAAATGGAAGAAGGGATTGGGAGTAGGCGTAGGATTATAGATTGAAAGAGACATGGCAGTTGATCGCCACGGCGTGGACGGAAGGCGGCGCCACGCAGCGGCAATAAGCGGGGCGCGAGCGCACATTGAGCCGGTTGCAAAGGGTGGATTGACTGTGGTCGCCGGGATTCGAGCTGGAATTTAATATCCTCCACGACAACTTAACGAAGAAATATATGATTGGCTTGACTGAGTCAGGCCTTGATGTGCTCAGATTGGGGACAGAGGTGTAAAGTTGGAGATGAACAAGATTAGGACGGTGCACCGTGCGTTATCCTCAAAAGAGTGATCCCTGAGTGTAGAAAGATCAAGTCATTCTACAGATCGTCGTCGACTACTATAAATCTGTGCACACAAATGATACACTAAAATCCAGAATCTGTAAAATACAAGCCAGATGAATTTTACTCTAGCAAACTTTTCACTCCCGTCTTCCGAGACAGAGGCCGGATATATTTCGTCGGAAGAGCTCAAAATGCAGCGTGAAGGCGACGGAGGCGGGGTGTGCTCCCGTGACAGGGCCGAGCCGCCAGTGCGCGCCCAGAAAAACGTCCGGATGGCCTCCTGCCCAGCAGAAGTGGACCACTCGGGGCCTTGTGGGATCATGTTCTGGTCCCAGGTGAGCTCATCGAGAAGCTCTCTAGCCTCCAAAGCGCTGACACCGTCGAAGCCCGCATCGCAACCAGCGAAGCGTACAGCCAATGTCCAACACAGGCTAGCGCGCCAGAAGCGGCCAGACGAAGGCGGCGAATCAAGGCGATCCAACAACGAAACATATGGAAATTCTTCAAAGACCACGATGCGGTATCCATCCTATGAAGTTCAGTGAGGAGCCTAGGGGGGGGTACAAAGACATTTGTACCTGTGGGTCGATGGTAATACGGTTGTCGTGATATGCTTCGAGGAGGTCGGACGAAATTGTGAAGACATTGTCAATGGAGATGCAGTGCTCACGCGAAAAGGTGGATGGCTGCGAAACGGTGAGGTGAGAGCAAAGGAACCGAGTGAAGCATACGGACGGCAACAGCACGGGAAAGAAGTGGTGGAATGATCCAAGTGATGTAGTCGGAGGGACGGCCAGTGAAGCAACACAACCCACGGTCGCGCTGACGGGCCTCGTTGGCTAGTGTCTCTGGAACAGGTTTCTGGTGAAACAATGAGTGCAGGTTGGAGACGGGGCAGAATGCGCACCCTCATACGATAAGCAGCGTGCTGATGATTGTCAGGGACGTCCCAAGTGGGTTCCGTGATTGCAAAAGTTGGTCGGGGCATAGTGCAGCCGACCGGGTATTCATACGGATTTCCGCTGGGGTCAAAAAGGGCGTAGCATCCGGGGGGCAGCGGGGCCGAAGAGTCACAAGCAAAAGTCTCGGTGCCGATCTCGTCGAGGCAACGGATAAAGACGTCGGTACCAACGACAGTGATAGGACGGTAAACGGCAGGAGGACGGACGGGCCTGGCGCGAGCGGAGTGACGTGCAAGGAGGAAAAGCCAACGCGAAAGATTGCGCGCGCTGACTGGGGTTACGTCGGAACTGAGCGCTGGACTGGTTTAGATGACATATGGGACGAGAGAAAAGATGCACGGACCGCCGACGACGCTTACGAGTGGGGAGTGCGCATCCACGCTGCAGATGAGGACGTCGGGAACGTATGGCGGCGTCCGCGGCGAAATGATAAAGCCAAATCGACTGAGCGTAAGACGTATCCTGGGGCGGGATTTCATGGTGGTGGTAACAAAGAAAGTCGCGTGTGGGAACGCTCATGACAATGACATAATGACTTCGCGGAACTCGGACCGTGACATCGACTATCGATTAAGTACATCTTGTGCAGAACCTTTGGCCATGGATCGGTGGTTCTTCTCGGATGAGCAACAGGGATGGAGCAGATGCACTGAGCACATCGACCGACGGTGCTATCCAAATAGTAGGAATCGTGGAGTCCACATCTGGGGCAGTACGACCATGTTCGGCGAGCCGAGGGTTGTTGCAGGTTAGCTCTTCACTTGGCTCTTAGAAGCGGCCTATTAGGCTAACGTACGAGTAGGGATCGCGACATTCAACCGGTTGCAGGTAGGGGAGATGTTGAAGTTTTTGGGAATCATTTACAAGGCTGAGAGTAAGTGTCGCTGGGTCATCGGCGTGTCTTCATCCTTCGCTGATTTTGACCTCACAGCATTCCCTTGGGTGATCCTCAAAGCAAAAGGATCATTTTTTGAGGCCGGTGATGCAGGGGGGCAAATCGCTGACTTCGAGGATGCTGTGACGACCACCAAAGCCCAAAACCTGCGATTGGATCCGGATGACGGGGAAGTGGTCTCGGAAGGCCATTACATGTGGTTTAAGCGAAATGGGACACGACTCGCGAAAGACATGCCGGTAATGAAAGGGTGGCTCCTCTCATCACGCGTTGTTACCGCACCCGGCAGCGTGAAACAGAGTGGGACGGCAACGCCGAATCGGGTAGGAACACGCCAACAACTGGCGCCTTCACCGACTGATCGTGTTTCAGAATGACAAAATACGTCCCGAACGACGCGAGCTGGACGGTCGCTGTCGCGTAACGGGGAGGCTCGCACTCGACCGCGACCAGCCACGAGGGAAAGACTGGAGCGCACTCCACAGCGCGCATGTGTTCCCCCTGGGGTGGACTGCTGAATCGAAAGTGAGTGTCTGTACGGGAGGGAATGCGCCGGGAATGACACTTGGGCAGTTGAAGCAGTTGTTCAGCACGGATGCATTCAAGATGGCCAAGGAATTGGGTCTCCACAAACAGGATTTACTGATTAACACAATTCTCATGGATGCACGAGTCCACGGATGGTTCGACGACTATCGGTTTGGAATCTGGCCGGTAGAAGAGGGTGGGCAGTGGTATGGTAAGATTTTTCGATTTGAGCACAACCAGTGCGACGTGGATGGAGAGTGGTTACTTGCAGCCGCCCGGCCGGCCAAATTTCCACGTCCAGCTCATGGACAGCGAGAAACAAGTGAACAGCGCCGGGCTCGCGAGAGGGATGAGCAGGAGCGGAAGGAGGACAAGACGAGATACAACATGACCAATGAACCAGCGTTGAGGGAGCTGCTGAAAGTCCACTTCGAGACCTGCCTCCACTGGCATGTCAAAGGCATGGGGTGGGACAAGTAGACTTGGTGGAAAATCGTGCTTACACGCGCGCCACCCGCTGGCGTTGCTTCAGACCCCTAGGACAAGGTCCCATCTATCACCTCGCTGTACAGTCCCTCTCCTTCTACGATAGTTCTATTGCACGCCAATTATATTTAGACTCACCGTTTGTATCGTATATATTTCGAACATCCCGGTGAATTTCGGGCAAGGACGAACAGTACTATCTGCAAATCCAAGGTCCGTTGACTCAGAATCGGCGGAAGTAAAATCCTGCGAGGAAACTATCAGTTTGCGGATGAGGTTGAGGCAAAAATACAAAGACACGCATGAAAAGAGCGTTCTCTCGGATAGAACGTATGGTTTCAAATGCAGAATGGCCGAAGGGTCAGTATTTTGTGTATAGAGGATTGGAATGGAGTTTGCACCTCGAAACTCGCAACTTGCTCGACAATTTCGGGGTAGAACGGGGAATGGACGTGTGCGCGTACGACGCTGGGCATGTAGAGTCGAGGAAGTGATGAACACGTCGAGTCACGCGCCACGACTGTGCTCGACTGGGGCAACGGTGTATGCGCGTGCGAAAGGAGGGAGCGGGAACACCGTGCAAAGCCCAAACGCCGCGATGATGGCGACGGGAGGATATAGTAACATGGTCCACACGGACCATGTGTCAGCAGTAAAAGCGGAACCCTCCTTCACGATGTGGGGAAGACGGACTAGGTATATTCAAAGCGAGAGTACCCTTTTTGGATCACTCACGCCAATCACCCGAAAAGGAAATTTCTCGTTGATGTGAGTGCGGCAATGGTCTTTTGAAAAGTGGAGAGATGAGCCAACAGACAGAGTTGAGGGAAGGTTGCTGACATGAAATTGTCGTGAGGGAGTCCAGCTGAAGAGGGCCTTCAAAGGGTTTATGATCAAGGCCGGGGTATGCGGCGCGGAAGTCGACATTACCTGGATGTATTCAAACACAAGGAAATTGAAGGAAATACGTTTCCCGGGGTTTTTCACCCTCTGGAATCCGAATCCAAGGTCGAAATAACGCCATGAGCACGGGTTGGCGAAGAAGCGTCACCTCTCTCCGAGGTCACTGGAATGTTATGGTTCGCGCCTCCGTACCGGTCCACGGTTGAGGCTGCCGATTTTTTTGGGAGTACTAGGGATGTATAAGCGTAGTTTGAACGTAAAGAGAAAAGTTACAGACCCTCTTATCATAGAGTACCAACTACCCCTAATGTCGGTATGGCTTACGATTCGGGTGGGGCATCTGTGGGCCCATTGGATAGACTGTCCCTCGCTTTGATACCCCCGGAGTTTGATTCCGAAGGTCTCGCACCTTGGAATGTCGACACTTAGAAGCCAAAGCCTCCCCTGTGCGAGCCGACCACTCGGCGGCGCCCTGGTGCCGTTGGAAGGCCGGAGTAAGCGACAGAATAGCGCCTATGAATTGGCTGTGGGCAAAGGCCAGAGGGTGGACAGCGATCCAGCGCATCCGCGGGGCTATTCCCCGCGCGATTCCCCAAAATGATGCCGAGAATTTGCATTCGTGCGCGCGCCGCGTGCGCACATCTGCAGGGTCGCGGAACCGCCTCATTTCGAACTTGCCTGGATGCCTCTGGGTCGTAATCGGCCGGGCGCCGCGCGGCGCTGGCCTACGTCGACCTGGGTCACAATTTTTCTGCGCCATCCATTTTGGGAATTTCCGAAAATGGACTCTATTCGGTGAAATGCAAGAAGATAAGATGTGTGCGCATGACATGTACAGATCACTGGTTTGATAGGTGTGGAAACGACGGTGCAACGATCTGGAGAAAATAATTCCCCCAAGATGCGGGCGCGTCCTCGACGCCGTGTGTAGTCGGGTAAGAAGTGGACGCGTCGACTGAAGCGCCACGGCTGTACTCGACTGCGGCAGCGGTGTGCGGAGGGGCGAGGCACAGAGGAAGTATCTGCGACCACGATATCGCAGATGCGACGACGCCGATGCACTGCCGGCGCAGGATGTGGGAGACTGGGGGAAGAAGGAAGGGAGAGCGATGTGCAAGGAGCACATGGGAAAGGGTGGGGAAGGCAGGACGAACGAACTAATGAGTACCCACGAAGCAAATTCCATCGCACCCGTCCATTTACCCAGCTAATTTTCCATCCATTGAACTTCCAGGGACAGCGGGCGTCGCGATGGTATAAAGATGGGTAAACGTCGGGGCGCATAGGAAACCAAGGCGAACGCTGGTTGAGTAAGTCCACAGGAGGAAGGGGTGCCGACCGAGGAGCGCAGAGGCGAACACATGCGGAAACAGTATCTCAAGGGGAGTGCGGACGGACGGCAAGGCGGGCCGAGAAGGGACGAAAAGCGTCGAGTAGATGGTTAGCAAGACTGCGCGGGGTGTCGAGCGTGTCGTTCTATAGGAAAAGCAAGATGGCAACGCGCGTGATTGCAGGGGCTTGGTATTTGGAGCGACGCGGGCGGGGCGTGGGGCAGGGATGGTGCGGCGGGGTGTAGGGCTAATAGGGTGCTAGCGGGGTGTAGGGCTGATAGGGTGCTAGCCCCGTAGCGCGTTGGGGCGGGCGTCGGTCAGCGTTGCTCGTCGTGGTGGTCCGAGCCAAGAGCGGGGTGTTACGTCCGTGATCCGTTGATGACGGACGGGGTGCTGGAGCGGGCGGGCCGAGACGGGGAGAACTTAATCTCAGCTACTTTTTTTCAAGGAGCGGCGGTCTGGCCCAGATCTAACTAAAAGTCCCGGGGAGTTATCGAAGGAGTCCCCGGAACTTTTTATTTACAGTGGTTACTTAATCGATCATTGAGCAGATGACGCCCCTATTCACAATGTTCGACCGACGCTGATTCAACTGGCATTTGAGTAACGAACGGGGTTGGGGAAGAGAAAACCCGATTGGCCTTCAAGCTTCAAGGCCGTCAGATGATGGGTGGAGGGCCAAAATTTGGGCTTGATTCTCCGTTCCACTGATCTTGCCGTATTCACTCTCGATGAGAACTCAAAGGCGAGATTGACAACACAGGAAGACTGGCGAAGGAATTTGAGCGCCAAAAGAGCCAATGCTTTCTGCCCAAGAGCCTAACTCACTGCGCACATTGTGCCGGCGGACCACAGGGCTCAATGCACCATTTCGGTGTGGGTTCTACGCGAGGTCTTCGGAAATTTGAGGACGACGGTTCGTTCTAAGATTTCCTCCCGGTTTCGAAGCAATTGGAATCCTCAGGCGGCCCGAGTTAACGAGTAGGTAATTAGATTGGCGACATTGTGAGTGGAGGTACACTGAATTCGGTCCGCGGCAAGCCCGCGGGCATGGTAAAATATTACCGCAAGGAGCGGAAGCGCAAGTAGAAGCGAATTAATATCGCATCGTTGTCGTGTGCAGACGACAGGCGCCATACTTGGCCTTGTGCTGTGGTGAAAGGCGAAGGTCAGTCCGGGCTTCGAAACAATGAATCCAGCGTGAATTTATTTTACCTCCAGATAAAAGTAGCTTCAACGATGGATTGGTGGCAAGTAAAAGGAGATAAATTCACGATGAGGCGATACACTCGAACCTGGTTGCGAAAGAATCGATGAACAATTGGAGCAAACCCTGCTCGGACAATTACCCTGTTTAACTGCGTCGTTGCAGCTCAGTCGGGATCTCAGTCGACGATGCAACCCTTACCTCATAGATTGTGTTACGCGTTCAACCGCCATCGAGCCTGGCCCCGGCAACGAGGGGATGTGGTCAGATCAAATACGAGCCTACAAAGATACGCGCCGCCAACTAGGTCAAACCACTGGGTGAGAATTCCTTATAAGTTGGAGCGTTGAGGTTGTTTTGAGAAGCATCCGCCCGACACGTCTTGAACCCAGACAAGGTGAGTAAGACGTGAATGGGGCAAAAAAACAGAATATACCCATTGCACCAAGGGCGTTAGAATCAGAATTGGGTCCTTCGAGGTCGAGGATGATCTCGGACGGGAATTAAGGTTGACTCTGGCGTCACATGCTAAAAAGAGTCGACGATGCCTGGAGGTTAAACAGGCAGCGTTGAATACACAATTCAAAGACACGAGGGTTCTCGCGCCCACGATCCTAACCTCAGCAAAAGAACTCACAGGAAAGACTGTTGCATGGTTGAGGGTAAATTTGGGAAGGGAGAAGACTACATGGTTAGGAATTGATACGGAGACTACAGCGCGAGCGATTCTTCGCAAAGGATCAAGGAGATGAGCTACGTACTGCGATGTCAGAAAAACAAGCAAAGATGGACTGTAAGACGATCAAGTCGCCGGATGCGCGAATAGATGTCAATCGGAAGCCAATGCGAGCGCTCTTAGCGGTGTTACGAAATTCGGTGTCGTCCCAGAAATGCAGTGATGTAGCCGACAAGTACACGAGAAGTTCAAACGTGACGTGGACAACCCGGGAACCCGAACAGCGCGGAGACCACAGCGGATACAAAAGCCACAACAGCACTGTATACGGTCGGAGGCCTTGCCGTCCCTTCCGGTGTCTCCATCTCGGTTGCTACGCGACAAGATGAGCAAGGGAGATGTAAGTTAAACATTACTTACCTGGATCAAGGTCGAGGGCCTGTGCGACTTGGAGAAGCTCTTGGCACGACGCCCCGGGACAGTTGTGACCCAATGACGCGCGGTCAAAGTCGATGATCAAGGGCCCCGAGGACGACTTTGTTACGTTCCTCGGCTCAAGGTCGTTGTGCTGCACGCCAGTCTTGTGCAGGCGGACAAGCCGATGGAAGAGTGTGTGCCTAAGTGTGATGGTCAGCTTCTTCGAAGATGGGAGGGATGGGTCTTACTTGTCGCGGGGTTCGAGCTCACTGAAGGCCTTCAAAGCCTTCCCCGCGTAACTCATCATGAGCACCATGTTCTTCCCGTCTGTGGTAGTGAACATCCCAATTACCTTGGGAACCGCGACGCCCTGAAACGCACGCATGGCGGCGTAGGCATTGTACTCGCGGCCGAGGCTAACGACCGCCCGAGAACGCACGCCGTGCATGTAGAGACGGGCACGCAATGGCCGTGTGGATTGACGCGCCACAATTCCAAGAGAAGTTGCTCTCGGAATTCAGTATAGTCGACGCGGGTGGGTGCCCACGGCAGCGTGGAGTCGATGTGGAAGATGGAAGGGAGGGCAGAAGAGAGGGCAATGGGACTGGACGGAGATGTCCGCAGCGTGAATTTGCCTAGTCCCACAGCGTTCCCTTGAATTCCGCACGTTGAATCCATGCAGCGTCATGAAGGAGGGGTGGAAGCGGTCGGGAATGGAGAGGGCGGAACTCGGAGGTTATTTGGGAGCAGAGGGAGGCGGGAGGCAGTCTGGCGGATGGATTGTCGGATTGTTGCCTGCAGATCGGTGCGTGGCGACGGGGGCGGTCGGGAAAGGTTCCAGGAGGGGAACGAGGGGGGCGGGAAGCCTGCGAGAGGAATTGAGTCGTGCTGCGCGTACATGTGCGTGTGCGAGAGCGCCCGACACGCAGGCCCGCGGTCCTGTGCCAGGCACATGAACCGCGCCATAGCGGCCGGGGGAACATCGTGCTGCCAGGTCACCGCCATATTCAGCGCCTTCAACCGCGCGACGCCGCCTTCGCCCTCCTTCGACCCGCTCTCACATCTTCGGACAAGCGCCACGCGCCCCTCGAGCGCCGCCAGCATATCATCGATCGGGTATGTGCTGAACGTAAGTGTCTCGAGCGCAGGCAGGAGCGTATCCGTGCCCCCGTTAAGAATATCCAACTTGAATAAGTATTATGCAGCGCACCTAAAGTATACTTGAATAAATCGTGGAGTATCGTCGCCCAGGGCATGTTTACCCCGCGCGAGATAAACTAGATGGAGCGCAAGATGTACAATTACCTCGATTGGGAACTCACCGTCGACAACCCATTTTGGCCAATTTCTAGGCCATGGTCCAACAGCATTTTCCCCCTGGCTCAAATGGGCCCTATCCTGCGCCTGCGCAGCTTCTGCATCATCGACTTTGGGTAAAACCGGCCGAGGCGGCGCGGCAAGCGGTCTGATGCTGACTGGGGCAAGACTGAGCGTCCTGAGAGCCAACTGAAGCGGGACGGGTCGGGCTGCGTGCGGCGTCGTCGTAGTTTGAGAAGAAAAGAGTATGCCGTCATGACGGCATTGATCGGGCGGCCTTGCGCGATGCCGACTGGGTGGCGACTGGGCCTGACTGGGCTCAGAACATGGCGGACCGGGTTAGGCCAAAACATCCCGCTAATGGCGTTGTATCGGTGACTGGCAGTACGACACCCCTTGTGTGTAAACTCAATTTAAACTTAACTTATTCAAAGCCTTGACTCAGTGGGTCAAGGGAGGCCGGGAAACCTACCGAGCGTTGAGGATAAAAATAATGAGGCTAGGTAAGTAAAGGGGGTGTCAATTCCCCTACAGGTGACGACTACCAAGTGGACGGCGGCGAGGCCGTAGCTAGGAGAGAGATTTTTGTTCTGAGGCAAGCTGTGCCAATAAACGCGGCGCCGTCCCCTGCGGATAGGGGAACTCGGCCGTGTCTGTCGAGTACTGCCGGGCACAGGTGGCCACAATGCAGTCTTCCCATACCAACGGCACAGCAACGGATGCGAATGGCCAGGAGATATGGGGCGGGAGGGAAAAAGGATTGCAGTGACAAGCGCGATGGGGGGTACTTTTATATACAACGGGTTTTGGCATGTGTTGGCTCAGTCATGCTATGCATGTGATGAGGTCAGTCAGCAAGGATTGGCGCGGGATCGACGCAATTGATGTGTGGATATATATATCTATGTGATTGACACTCTATGGCGTTGAAGGAACAGGTTCGAATGACGGGTTGAAGCCCAGGAATGGCTTTCCCGGAGTCAAAGTGAGGAGACATGGGGCAGTATCCTTGGTTGTTCGGATGGTGGTCTGACCACCAAGGTGGGACCATGATGTGACAGTTAGAAAATGTGTACAGTTGAGGACATGGTGTATTCGAAGTGAACTGCACCTTGTTGTAGGTCAAGAGTTCAGGGTTCGTACTAGCCCGTTCTCTTCAGACTGAATTCTATTAGGCAAACATACTCTTCGTGACGCCGCGCGTCGAGTTCCCATCAGGTCACACCCTGGCCGCCCAGGTGTGACTGCGTGACTGGATGTGAGGTACCAACTACAACACACCTGGTGTGTGGTAAACAACAGCTCTATACTCAAAGGAAAGTGTGGGGAAGGACAATGTGAACTGGTTACCGCAGGGTTCAACAAACTGTGTCCAATTGTGATTAAAATCCTGGGACCCGGTGGTGGGAGGAGGTCCAGGTCACTAGTTGGTTGAGGACCATTAGAAATGAAGTGAACAGAGTCACCCCATTTGATTGGGGACCAGCTCTTCATAACATTTGGAATTAATTTTCTTGTTCATTGGTGTGAGGGGAATTGTTCATAAACAACATCAACTGTGGGATTCAGGAGCGGGTCGAGCTGGGTGGGGTGGTTGCATGTCAGTTCCAACTAGATGTGCATAGATTTCTTTTTCTTTTTCTTCCCGGATACACAAGGAATGTTCGGGGAAAGTCGAGTTGAGGAAATATGTGTGAGTAGGCTTAGTCATGGTCTGGCCGCCAGGGTGTGACCGTGATGTGACAGTTGAAAAGTTTTGGTGGAAAAAAGTGTACTGCAAAGGATGTGAAAGGTGCTGACAGATGACACCAGTTGCCTACTGAGATGGGTGGAAAGTAAAGTGGTAAAGTCAAGATATCCAGTGGGTAGGACGGAACGAGTAGCGGTAGTGCGCATGAGGCTCAGGTTGCGAATTTTTTGGTGGTGTGATATTCATGGAGCTGTTGATTGTCGAGAAATTTTATCGGGAACAGTGTAGAACTTGGATTGCGCATCCTGCTGCTCAACTGTCATATGCCAACAGTGGTTGAGCTCCCTGGTCAGAGTTTGGTGTTCATGTCTGCGTAGAGCCCGTGGTTTAATTTCGGGGTGCGCCATTCCACGTAGCCCAAGAAGCTTTTTTGTTCATCATCTGTTTTTGGCAGAGGGGCGGGGGATTGCCAATACAGGTGAGCTCAGAGGCTTATGGGAGGGATGTGCAAATGGCGGGAAGTGTTGATGTCTGTCTGATTATGCTAGCAAATTTGCGGGAATGACTTGTAGTATGATTTTCTTATACAAGTTTGTTCCCGCAAATTTGAATGCTTGCTCTGACTGGCAAGAGAACTAGAGTTTTGGTGAAAAATCTAGTTTATTCTTCAGTCGACTTTTCAGCGCAAAAAGGTGCTGAAAAACTCAAAACATATTCACTACTTTTTCAGCCCAAGGTGGAAAACGTGAAAGAAGGTTCAGAAGTGGTGAAAAAGGTTGAGTTTTTTGCCATCTTTTTCAATGAACACAAAGGTTGAAACTTCGAATCATTTTTCACCAAATTTAGCAGCCGATAACTTGAAATGCTCAACCAGTGCGAAGTTGGAAATACTGTTTGCAGATTATGTTTGGCATACAGGGTCTATTGATGTGGAATGATAACAGTCGGTGTAAATTACACGTTCATTTTCAAAGGCCGAGAGCGACAGCTTCTTGGTTGAGTCACGTAGGAGAATATGGTCGCAGCAAAAGGTGTGAAAATCGGGTGAACGCTGGAACAAGACGAATGTTGTGGCTGTTCAAGCGGAACGAACTATTCTTAACAAAGGTTGAGGTGATAAGGATGTAGGAGTTGGCTTATATTAGCTGGAAGGAAGTCCTCAGATTTTGGAATTGAGGGGAAAGATAATACTGGAACCCTGCAGATATTGCGGCAAGTTGTGTGAACCCAGTGCCTGTAGCGCTATTCCAGGCACAGCCAGCTGGCAGAAAATTACGCCAAATAGGAAGGTAGGCGCCCAGATGTCAAGAGGAGCCGTGTCAAGAAGGAAGGCGGCGGCTGTGATTTGGGTTGAACCAAGGCCACCTGTGGAGCAAAATAAGGTGCTATTGTTGAGAGGTACTCAGATGTGGAATTATGTGGGTAACAAGGTTAAGCAGTTTGCTATGTGTGCTGGTCATGGGCTCAGAACAAAATGTATGCTAAATTGTGGCAGATTGGGCTCATCCTTGATTACACCCAGAGCACGTGGAATTTCATCTAGACTCGGACCTGAGGCCTCAAACTGAGTTGTTCCTGGTACAGATTTATGTTTTTTGTGCCCTCTGATTGGTCGAATTGTCAAACAGCTGTGCAGTAAAATGATTTTTTTAATTCTTACCTCCTACATCACGGCGAATCCGCCGAGGCCGTGCGAGACTCGCGAGCCACCATAAATTTATAAATCATGGAAATCAATCCTCCTGGTCTAGTTTATGGTGCTGGCTGTGGCCAAAGGTGCCCGGAGGGCCTTGATGATGATTTAAACCCTAATTAAACTTTGGAACTCGGGCAACAGAAAAGTACGAATCGATTGAGCCAGGCACATGTCATTGTTTGCCTCCTGTCATTGTTGAAATCGGATATGTTGAGGTGGTGTTGGAGAGGTGGAGTTGATACGGAGGTATCAGTAGTCCCGGGTAACAATACTTAGACGCTGCCAAAAACAGACAGGCCGGAGTGTAAGGATGGCATCCTCACACGTCCTCTTATTGTTGAGTCCAGATCACTTGATTTATCAGCACATCATTATTTGATGCAGATCTTAAATGTGCTGACAAATCACCTTCACCTATTTAAGCCTACATATTCTTTGATCCCCTTTACGCTTACACCCCGACACCACCACCTTGTATATCCCTTTCGTTGCTTGTAGCCTGGAGTCTCGCCGCTTGGAATCTATACCGTGGTCCCGTCTGTTTGCGTGATTGTTAGTGTTCTGCCAGGCTGACGGCAGCCTTTCACGGAGGCATGAATGGAAAGGAGTGCAGCTTTGACTATTGATGGGTTTACCACCGCATAGGGGGTGAGAAATAATGTGGCGGTCCAGAGATAGCTGGCCCAGAAGAGAGGGCGGTGGCTATGTAAAAAATTAAAACACAGCCACCTGATAGGTCTTTCGAGACGACAAGGCTTTGCAAAATGTTGTGGTGAAAAATAGACCCTTTGACCATTGATGGGTTTACCACCCATGGGAAGTGAAAAATACGGTGGCGGTCCAGAAATACCTGGCCCAAAAGGGAAGGCGGTGGCTATGTAAAAAAATTAAAACACAGCCACCTGATAGGTCTTTCGAGACGACAAGGCTTTGCAAAATGTTGTGGTGAAAAATAGACCCTTTGACCATTGATAGGTTTACCACCCATGGGAAGTGAAAAATACGGTGGCGGTCCAGAAATACCTGACCCAAAAGGGAAGGCGGTGGCTATGTAAAAAATTAAAACACAGCCACTTGTCCCAAATGGGACAGTAGTTCAGCGGCAGCTGTCCCAAAACAGAACTCCGGAGCACCGTGCTGCACCGCCTGGGACTTTTGTGAGGGGGTAAGGACATCTTGTCCCAAGCTGCAGTCCAAGTTTGAAGTGGTTATGGCCAAATGCCAACCAGTGCAAGTGATACCATTTGCAGCGAAGATGAGGGTGGAAATCGGGTTTCTAGCACCCTTCCCATTATTCCGAAGGGGTATTGACAGTGTGTAGATGTTTGATGCAACATATGAGGCAGTTTTGGGGAGAAAAGAGGGAAATACGGTGGCAGGTCAGCCAAATTGGGGGAATTTCCAAATTTGGACATAGCTGCGGAGCACCATGACGCACGGCTCGGCACTTTGGGGAGGGGGTAAGGATGTGTTGCCCCGAGCTGCAGTTCAGGTTTCGGGAGGTTATGGGCAAATCCCAGGCAGTGCCAATGCCATCAAAAGTCGACCCCACAGCTTGCAGACCATGGTTCAACCGGGACCATGAATGCAGAGATACCTGGCCCAAAAGGGAAGGCGGTGGCTATGTAAAAAATTAAAACACAGCCACTTGTCCCAAATGGGACAGTCGTTCGGCAGTAGCTGTCCCAAAAGGGAAGGCGGTGGCTATGTAAAAAATTAAAACACAGCCACTTGTCCCAAATGGGACAGTCGTTCGGCAGTAGCTGTCCCAAAAGGGAACGGAGTGGCCGTAATTTTATTCCACTTGTCCTAAATAGGAAGGTCTTCGGCTAGATATCAAGAGGAAAACATCCAAAAAGGGAAGGTGGTGGCTGTGATTTAAATTTCCAGCACAGCTTGGCTTCCCAAAAAGGTAATAATCCCACACTTTTTCGGCTGATGGTCCTAATAAGGTAGATGATGGCATCATCAATGGTCCCAACCATTGACACAGAAATAAGGTTAGGTCGACGAGGAGGAGAATGAAGAAGAGGAGGAGGATCCACAGCAGGCCGGTTCGCAGCAGGCCGGTTCGCAGGCCGGGTCCCAGGCCGGGTCCCAGGTCGGGTCGCAGGCGGAGTCGCAGCAGGTGGGCTCGCAGGAGGAGGATCAAGAGACGGCAGAGGAAAAAGAGGTACGCAAAGGCTGATTTTGCCCATCTCACTTCGTAATCCCAGCTCCAGGCACGCAAAAAGGCGGCGGCGCAGCTGAAGGTCGTCAAGCGCGCACAGGTCCTGATCGGCCGAATCGCGGAGGGCAGGGTGTCCCCGAGCGAGCTGTTTGAGCGAATTTCACACCCTAATTTGTCCCTCAAGGCGACCGAGCAGGAGGACCTGGCCCTGGGTTGGATTTTGCGTGGTTTCGAGGACGGCGCGTGGGTGCGTGCGCTACATCCTCGTCGTTGTTGTTTTTTCTGACCATTTTCAGTCCAAGCTCGTCGGAAAGCAAAAGACCAACGCGGCACCGAGCACGGTCTCATTCCTGCAGCTGTCCGCAACACTCGACGCGAGACCGAACCTAGACAGGCGGGACTTGGTGTGTTATTTGTTCCGGTCCGCTACATTTTTTGTCTGAGTCCGCGGGCAGAACCTGAACAACTCAATCGGGAACTCCGAGGGCTCGAGATACTTGCTCGAAGTTATCTACAAGGTGGAGACAATAAAGTGCGCGAAGGAGTGGCTCACACACACTGGCCCGGGGTCGGGGAGCTATAAGCAACAGTTCAACACACGCTTGTTCCAGGCTGAAAATCCCCGGACCTTCCGAAATCTCACGGACGCCGCGAAGAGCAGGAAGATGAAGGAGTTCCAGGAGGAGTTCAAGGAGTTTAAAAAGCGGCGTGAAGAGCTTATAACGGCGCGCAACCGTCTCGTTTCCTGCTGGGACTATGTGAGTATGTTGGGGTTCAACAATTGCTTCGCTCATGTCAGCGCAGTTTGGGACCGGGGTGCTGATTCACCCATTCTTCATCGCCCCGAACCTCGGCGACAAGAGAGGCAAGACGTTTAGATCGCTTCTCGAAGCGCTAAGTCGGTTGGCACCGCCGGCGGAGGAGGTGCAGGGTGCAGGGAGGACGCGCTTCCATGACGTGGAGGAGCGCAACCGGAGTGTGCTTCATGGACTGTTGAAGGCGCTGTGTGGAGACGATGCAGAGCGCAGAGAGGTCAAAAAGTACGTTAACAATTTCTACGCCGTGTGGCCTTCGCGGATTATACCGTAGGCCACTGTATTCAATAACTTTCTTGTGGTGTCGGCTTGAGATTGAACGATCGATCTACTGCTTTTGTTGTGTAAAAGAGGATCTATGGACGCAGAGAGACGCGTTTGAGAGAAAATGCCTAGACGTCGTGGTTGTAAAACCGCGGCGAGAGCTGGAGAGGGCAAATCGTGCTACCCCCGGCTACAACTGGGTGGGCCAGTGGTGGTGTCGGAGTGCTTGGCTGGCTCGAGTGCTTGGGTGCCTCGAGTGGTGGGAAGTGCCTACTGGTGAGGGCCGCCAAGCGTGTGGCCTTTTATCACGGCGCAGGGACAAACAAGCCCGTATCTCATTGAACAATCCAGAAAGTTGTTCCAGGGAAATTCCGGGGAAAAATTAGGGGTTGCGCGGTAAATGGGGACGGACAGCATACTGGAAGGCAACCATGGACTCAACCGTGGGACGATACACGTCAATTCGACTCTTCACCGTTCACCCACGTCGCTGCGGTCGGGTTGCTCCTTAGACATGCGGTTTTCTGGGGGCTTTGAGCTGACCGTATTGCGCCTCCTTTGGACCACTGAGGGAGGATTGAGGACCCAACCCACTAGCAGTGAAAAAGAAAGACTTGAAGTGACGGGAAAAATAAGGACGGGGACCCAAACCACTCTGCTTCCAGAAAAAGTGGAAGCACCGCCACCTGACTTCAATAAATCGACTTTAGCACTGCCACTGAGGGAGGATTGAGGACCCAACCCACTAGCAGTGAAAAAGAAAGACTTGAAGGGACGCAAAAATAAGAATGGGGACCCAAACCCCTCTGCTTCCAAAAAAAGTTGAAGCACCGCCACCTGACTTCAATAAATCGATTTTAGCACTGCCACTGAGGGAGGATTGAGGACCCAACCCACTAGGAGTCAAAAACAAAGACTTGAAGGGACACAAAAAATAAGAATGGGGACCCAAACCCCTCTGCTTCCAAAAAAAGTGGAAGCACCGCCACCTGACTTCAATAAATCGATTTTAGCACTGCCACTGAGGGAGGATTGAGGACCCAACCCACTAGCAGTGAAAAAGAAAGACTTGAAGTGACGGGAAAAATAAGGACGGGGACCCCAAACCACTCTGCTTCCAAAAAAAGTGGAAGCACCGCCACCTGACTTCAATAAATCGATTTTAGCACTGCCACTGAGGGAGGATTGAGGACCCAACCCGCTAGCAGTGAAAAAGAAAGACTTGAAGTGACGGGAAAAATAAGGACGGGGACCCAAACCACTCCAAAAAAAGTGGAAGCACCGCCACCTGACTTCAATAAATCGATTTTAGCACTGCCACCAACGGAGGATTGGGTAGTCAATCCACTGGAAAATAATCATCTGCAAAAAAAGCTGAAGCACCGCCACCTGACTTCAATAAATCGATTTTAGCACTGCCACCAAGGGAGAACCAGGTAGGCAAACCACTATCATTCAAAAAAAAACTGAAGCACCGCCACCTGACTTCAATAAATCGATTTTAGCACTGCCACTGAGGGAGGTTTGAGGACCCAAATCACTTGCAGTGAAAAAGAAAGACTTGAAATGACACAAAAAATAAGGACGGGAACCCAAACCACTCTGCTTCCAAAAAAAGTGGAAGCACCGCCACCTGACTTCAATAAATCGATTTTAGCACTGCCACTGAGGGAGGATTGAGGACCCAACCCACTAGGAGTCAAAAACAAAGACTTGAAGGGACGCAAAAATAAGAATGGGGACCAAAACCCCTCTGTTTCAAAAAAAAGTTGAGGCACCGCCACCTAACTTCAATAAATCGATTTTAGCACTGCCACTGACGGAGGATTGCGGACCCAAACCACGAGCAGTCAAAAAGATAGACTTGAAGGGATGTGAAAAATTAAAAGAAAGACTTGAAGGGACGCAAAAATAAGAATGGGGACCCAAACCCCTCTGCTTCCAAAAAAAGTGGAAGCACCGCCACCTGACTTCAATAAATCGATTTTAGCACTGCCACTGAGGGAGGATTGAGGACCCCAACCCACTAGCAGTGAAAAAGAAAGACTTGAAGTGACGGGAAAAATAAGGACGGGGACCCAAACCACTCTGCTTCCAAAAAAAGTGGAAGCACCGCCACCTGACTTCAATAAATCGATTTTAGCACTGCCACTGACGGAGGATTGAGGACCCAACCCACTAGCAGTGAAAAAGAAAGACTTGAAGGGACACAAAAAATAAGAATGGGGACCCAAACCCCTCTGCTTCCAAAAAAAGCTGAAGCACCGCCACCTGACTTCAATAAATCGATTTTAGCACTGCCACTGAGGGAGGTTTGAGGACCCAAATCACTTGCAGTGAAAAAGAAAGACTTGAAATGACACAAAAAATAAGGACGGGAACCCAAACCACTCTGCTTCCAAAAAAAGTGGAAGCACCGCCACCTGACTTCAATAAATCGATTTTTGCACTGCCACCAACAGAGGATTGGGTAGTCAATCCACTGGAAAATAATCATCTGCAAAAAAAGCTGAAGCACCGCCACCTGACTTCAATAAATCGATTTTAGCACTGCCACCAAGGGAGAACCAGGTAGGCAAACCACTATCATTCAAAAAAAAACTGAAGCACCGCCACCTGACTTCAATAAATCGATTTTAGCACTGCCACTGAGGGAGGTTTGAGGACCCAAATCACTTGCAGTGAAAAAGAAAGACTTGAAATGACACAAAAAATAAGGACGGGAACCCAAACCACTCTGCTTCCAAAAAAAGTGGAAGCACCGCCACCTGACTTCAATAAATCGATTTTAGCACTGCCACTGAGGGAGGACTAAGATAGCAGTCAAGAAGAGAAAAATCAGGCAGAAGAATAAATGAGGTGATGTGAAAGAGAGAAATGAAGGACCAAATGATTATCACAAAAAAAATTACCACCCGATGGGGATCCTAAAACACCATTGAAAAAAAAACACAAAAGCCGCACCGCCACTTGACCCCCAAAACCTGGTCAACGTGTAGTCATGGGACCCAAAACCACCCAGCACCGCAAGCTGCCCAACCAAAACCTGCTCAAGAGGGAGTGAGGGGACCCAAAACCACCAAGCTCCACCATCTGACCCCCCAAAACCTGCTGAAAGGGGAGTGATGGGACCCAAAACCACCAAGCTCCAGCATCTGCCCCCCCAAAACCAGCTCAAAAGGGAGTGATGGGACCCAAAACCACCGAGCACCGCCATCTGACCCCCCAAAACCTGATCAAAGTAGAGTGATGAGGACCCAAAACCAGGATCATTCATCAAAATATTCAAAAGCACCGCCACCTGACCCCCAAAACCTGATCAAAGGGGACCCAAAACCACCGTTTGCACTACCAAAAAGGTCAAAATGATGCCATCAGGGCTCTGGTTTTGGGGGCCAAAACCACCAAGTATAATACTAGGCATAAAGTGGATTCAGAGGCCGAGACGCCACTACAAGGCTTGTTCAGATCCTCACGTAAAGGCTTCTTCCTTGCTCCCGTATGACTCTCGGCGAGGCCAGTGCCGAAAAACAAAAGGATTTTTCCCCGCTCTCACAGCTGCTTCCGTGTAGACAGATCTGCCCGCATCGCCAAATGGCGATCCGTGCTATGAACAAGACTGTAACCTCAAATCGGTTCAAACTGTCGATTAGCCCAACCCCGAGACACCGAGGCAAATATATCCCTCAACCCTCACACTTAACCGACCTTAACCCGAACTTCAACCGCATTGATCGTATGTCACTGCTGATTCGGTGCTGTCGATTATTTTTACGGTAGTTCCCAGGTTACACGGTACAAGTTGTATTATTTCCTGCAGGTGAATCAAGCCAGCGGTATGCACCCGTTGGCGAGAATCATCATTCCAAACAACATATAAATTTCACAGCCTTGCGCTGTACATAGATACCCTTCAAATCCAAACAAACCTTCTCTGCCAGCTGTACAGTTATACCGAGTCCAAGGATTCGGTCAGCTCGTAAACCCAGAGAAAGGTGTGGATGGACAATCCGAGCAAACCCGTTTCTTGATACCACGGATACCGACAACATATAGAATTCTGAGCCTTGCACTGTACACGCAAGGCCATCAAACCCAAGCTGATCGCCACCGTCTGCCTTGAAAGCTTACCGAGTTTAGGGATTCAGTTAGTCCGTAAAGGAAAACCAAGGTGCCGATGGACAATCTGAGAAGCTAGTTGGCCAAAAACACCATTGCAAACAACATATTAAATTTCCAGGCCGACACCATACACACAAGCCCTTCAAATCCACGCAAATATTTGCGTGCGGCTTGGAATCCTACCGAGTCAATGGATTCGACCTGTTCGTAAGGAGCAACAAAGGCGTGTATGGTCGATTCAACGAAACACAATAGCACTGTTGATCATTTCGAAAAACGTATCAAAAGCTTGAACCATAATACCCAGTCAAAGGGTTCAAACAGTAAGGTTCTTGCTCAAAATTGTAAGGAAATCAGCCAGCTTGCAATATTTTTCGTACAGTGCGTACAATTTTCCTGACACATACACTGGGTCAAGAAAGGTCAGAAATCGATTATCCCAGTCGAAATTGATTTTATTCACTCACCCGAGCCTCACTATCTTGACCGTAGCCTCAAAAATAAATAATGAGATTGAACCGGAGCCCGTTGCCAATTTATTGTTTCGTATTCAATTCAACCCAAGCAAGATGACCTGGTTAAATTCAGCCAGGCCATAGATTAGAATTTGTGGTTCTGCACAAAATGTGACACATGCGTACACTCACTCCTAGTGCATTCATTGCACTGAACTTTCCGAGCAGCAGGCTGAAATCCAACCGACTCATTAAACCGTGTCATTTCCTGAACGGGAATCAAGCCACCGGGAATTAATCCAACAAATCCCTTTGAGCATAGCATTATTCTGAACAACATGCAAAATTCCCAAGCCTTCAAATCCAAGCCAACATCCACCGCCAGCCTTACGGTTCCACCGAGTCAATGGATTCAGTTAAGTCGTAAACCGAAACAAAGCCGTGGGCGATCAATTGAAACGAGGTGACTAGAGCCATGATCATTCCAAACAATGCATCCGAAGCTCTCATAGTGATACCCTGTCCAAGGCTTCCAAACCGAAGAGGTCTGAAATTAATTGGCTTTGTAACTGCAACTTGGAATATTTTTCATAGAGTGCGTGCAATTTTTCTAGCACATAGAAAGGATAGAACAGGGTTAGTATGGCTGTTTGACCACCGTTACCCAGTCCAGGGCTTCAAACCATAGAGTCTTGCTTCAAACTCGGCAGGAAATTCAACCAAGTTGTAATTTTTTGTAGAGGCCTTACAATTAGGAGATTGAACCGGAGCCTGTTGCCAATTCATTTTTTCGTAGATGTAGAGGGGAAATTACAGGTTCTTTTTTTGTGTTTGAGCCTCATTTGCGTCATTTCTTTTAAATATTTCCCTCTTCGGCCTACGCTTAGGGAAACAGTGGATACCAGGGATTTCCCTGATCAGTGGATTTCCACTCAATTTGTTGTTTGGCAGACATCACCTGTTCGCTGGCACCCGGAGGCGGTTCAGTTGGCAGTGTAGGTTTGCCCAGACTTTTGTTCGGTATGAACAGGAAATTCAACCGAGTTGTAATATTTTTTTTTCGTAGAGGCCTTACAATTATTCTAACACATGGAAATGATAAAGCAGGGCTATTATCACTCTCCTACATCACCTGTAGACCACCCTTACCCACGCTGAGGCCAGGGGGAGTCAAATGAATAAATCGGAGCGCGCTCTCTCTGTGCCCTCAGCTTGTGACCGTCGTTTGACCCGATACGCCTCCCGCTTCAACCGTGCGCATTTGGAAAAATTCACCCCAAGTGCACGACCTTCACTGCTGCTCCCGTGTAGACGCCACTACAAAGCCGAGACCGCGGGGGCAAGGTGAACGTGTCGTGTGATTCGCTGTCAGCGACACTACGAAGCCAAACACGTGAACGGTTTGGTCGTCCTGGAACCTGGCTCAACACCTCATCCCGTGTAGACGCCACTACAAAGCCGAGGCCGCGGGGGCAAGGTAGGCGTCAGGTGTGACACACTCTGAAAGACTTCATTCGGCCACGGCTCTCCACCACCTTATCCGTGTTAGGCCCCTCAAGCTGAGTCACGGCTGCAGGCAGGACACACAGGCGCCGCGGGTTTTCTGCTTGATTGCTCATGAGCAAAGCAAATGCCCATGCAGCTGTGATCTATGACCCTTTCACGGCCCAAAAAAATCATCACCACCCACAGCGCATCTCCCGTACGGCTGACACCAGTGTTTCCGGTTCGACAAGGCGGGCTATGTGGATGGCTCAGGCATAAAGTGGATTCAGAGGCCGAGACGCCACTACAAGGCTTGTTCAGATCCTCACGTAAAGGCTTCTTCCTTGCTCCCGTATGACTCTCGGCGAGGCCAGTGCCGAAAAACAAAAGGATTTTTCCCCGCTCTCACAGCTGCTTCCGTGTAGACAGATCTGCCCGCATCGCCAAATGGCGATCCGTGCTATGAACAAGACTGTAACCTCAAATCGGTTCAAACTGTCGATTAGCCCAACCCCGAGACACCGAGGCAAATATATCCCTCAACCCTCACACTTAACCGACCTTAACCCGAACTTCAACCGCATTGATCGTATGTCACTGCTGATTCGGTGCTGTCGATTATTTTTACGGTAGTTCCCAGGTTACACGGTACAAGTTGTATTATTTCCTGCAGGTGAATCAAGCCAGCGGTATGCACCCGTTGGCGAGAATCATCATTCCAAACAACATATAAATTTCACAGCCTTGCGCTGTACATAGATACCCTTCAAATCCAAACAAACCTTCTCTGCCAGCTGTACAGTTATACCGAGTCCAAGGATTCGGTCAGCTCGTAAACCCAGAGAAAGGTGTGGATGGACAATCCGAGCAAACCCGTTTCTTGATACCACGGATACCGACAACATATAGAATTCTGAGCCTTGCACTGTACACGCAAGGCCATCAAACCCAAGCTGATCGCCACCGTCTGCCTTGAAAGCTTACCGAGTTTAGGGATTCAGTTAGTCCGTAAAGGAAAACCAAGGTGCCGATGGACAATCTGAGAAGCTAGTTGGCCAAAAACACCATTGCAAACAACATATTAAATTTCCAGGCCGACACCATACACACAAGCCCTTCAAATCCACGCAAATATTTGCGTGCGGCTTGGAATCCTACCGAGTCAATGGATTCGACCTGTTCGTAAGGAGCAACAAAGGCGTGTATGGTCGATTCAACGAAACACAATAGCACTGTTGATCATTTCGAAAAACGTATCAAAAGCTTGAACCATAATACCCAGTCAAAGGGTTCAAACAGTAAGGTTCTTGCTCAAAATTGTAAGGAAATCAGCCAGCTTGCAATATTTTTCGTACAGTGCGTACAATTTTCCTGACACATACACTGGGTCAAGAAAGGTCAGAAATCGATTATCCCAGTCGAAATTGATTTTATTCACTCACCCGAGCCTCACTATCTTGACCGTAGCCTCAAAAATAAATAATGAGATTGAACCGGAGCCCGTTGCCAATTCATTTTTTTCGTAGATGTAGAGGGGAAATTACAGGTTCTTCTTTTGTGTTCCGCTTTGATCATTAGCACATTAGCCTCTATCGCACCTAATCATATTTGATTTAGTGGAAAATGCACTATCCAGTGGAAAAGTTCCTGTCAAATCATTCAAATTCTCCACGCGTCTTTATCACACGCGCAGGCAAGGTCAGCTTCCTCGTTAAGACACACCGAGAATTAGGCAGTGGGTGCCTTCAAGGACACCAATGACTGTTTACTGCCTTGACGCGGTATTGTGGTAAACTAAACAGTCATCAAGTCCGCACATCGGCAAAGAAAAGGCGGTGAATGCTAAGGAACAGACCTAATTATCCATCACTCTTCCTTGTACAAGTGCTTAATATCGGTTCCATGGCGCAGTGGTAACGACTCCTTGCTTTACGTTTCACACAGATTTTTAGCTCGTGAGTTTGAGCCTCACTTGCGTCATTTCTTTTAAATATTTCCCTCTTCGGCCTACGCTTAGGGAAACAGTGGATACCAGGGATTTCCCCGATCAGTGGAACTTATTCTATTGACATCATAGCAAGGGAACATGCAATAGGTAGTATATATCATGGAGAACTCCCCAGACATGCACATTTAAGGTGAAGTACTGTGTTTTAAACAAGATAAACACTGGAGAAAGGTACTTCAATCATGCGAACGGAAAATAATTTCTAGGTGAGGAATTAGTGGTTTGTGGCACCAGAGTTCACAATCCAAGTAGTATGGTAGTCATAGACCCTGGATCGGGTACTAGTACCATAGAAATAACCTCACAGATCTTATTTTGTGACATTTTTCCTGGGACAAACATGGTTTCTGTGCATATAATGTACTGCAGCTGCATTGTGGCTCAAAATTGGTACTCACTACGTTTCAATACTAAGCCCACACCTCTCAAAATTTCCCTAGATTTATGGGTGCTTGTAGTGGTGGAGAATAGGGCAGATCAAGCATTGTTTGTCAGTATTTACCTGTCGTCCCAAAAAGGAACCTAGTGGTTCAATCCAACCAGTGCCCTTGCACAAGTCATAATCTTATCATATGATGGTCCCTTGGCTCAATTTGTGAGTGCTCTTGTCCCAAATCTGACTTGAATCCCGGAGAGCTTGGGTTCAAATCTCTCAGCAGACCTTTGTTTTGGGCTGCGGGTCAGCAACTGCAGCCTGTTATAGGCAAGACTTTTTTCTTCATGCTTCAATGCTTACGGTAACCTGCAAGAAAGCTGTAACGGTTGGCATGAGGTAGCTCTACTTGAATTTTCCGAATGCATCACAGAGTGTTCTGATTCGTCACAAAGGTCATGTTGTTGTCACATTGTGTCATATTGTGTCACATCGCATCTGGGCAATGATGTCACCAGGCACCCTGGGGTGCCTCAACTTCGGGCATCTCAGGTGAACCAGTAGCAGGTGCTGACACCTATAGAACAAAAAAAACTCAAGAGCAACGTGAAAGGGAGGAATGGAGACCCAAACCACTATTGTCGAAAAAAAAAACTGAAGCACCGCCACCTGACTTCGATAAATCGATTTTAGCACTGCCACCAAGGGAGGATTGGGTGGCCAATCCAATAGAAAATAATCACTTGAAAAAAAACTGAAGCACCGCCACTTGACTTCAATAAATCGATTTTAGCACTGCCACCATGGGAGAACCGGGAAAGCAAACCACTATCATTCAAAAGAAAGCTGAAGCACCGCCACCTGACTTCAATAAATCGATTTTAGCACTGCCACCAAGGGAGGATTGGGTGGCCAATCCATTAAAAAATAATCATCTGAAAAAAAAAACTGAAGCACCGCCACCTGACTTCAATAAATCGATTTTAGCACTGCCACTGACAGAGGATTGAGGACCGAACCACTAGGAGTCAAAAACAAAGACTTGAAGGGACGCAAAAATAAGAATGGGGACCAAACCCACTCTGCTTCCAAAAAAAGTTGAAGCACCGCCACCTGACTTCAATAAATCGATTTTAGCACTGCCACTGACAGAGGATTGCGGGCCCAAAGCACTAGCAGTCAAAAAGAAAGACTTGAAGGGATGTGAAAAATTAAAAGAAAGACTTCAAGGGACGCAAAAATAAGAATGCGAACCGAAACCACTCTGCTTCCAAAAAAAGTTGAAGCACCGCCACCTGGCTTCAATAAATCGATTTTGGCACTGCCACTGAGGGAGGATTGCGGACCCAAACCACTAGCAGTCAAAAAAGAAGACTTGAAGGGATGTGAATTTTTTTTTAAAAAAGACTTGAAGTGGCGCGGAAAATAGGATTGGGGACCCAAACCACTCTGCTTCAAAAAAAAGTTAAGGCACCGCCACCTGACTTCAATAAATCGATTTTAGCACTGCCACCAACGGAGGATTGGGTAGCCAATCCACTGCAAAATAATCATCTGCAAAAAAAGCTGAAGCACCGCCACCCGACTTCAATAAATCGATTTTAGCACTGCCACCATGGGAAAACCGGGAAGGCAAACCACTATCATTCAAAAGAAAGCTGAAGCACCGCCACCAGACTTCAATAAATCGATTTTAGCACTGCCACCATGGGAGAACCGGGAAGGCAAACCACTAGCATTAAAAAAAAACTGAAGCACCGCCACCTGACTTCAATAAATTGATTTTAGCACTGCCACCAAGGGAGGATTGGGTGGCCAATCCAATAGAAGATAATCACTTGAAAAAAAAGCTGAAGCACCGCCACCTGACTTCAATAAATTGATTTTAGCACTGCCACCAACGGAGGATTGGGTAGCCAATCCACTGCAAAATAATCATCTGCAAAAAAACCTGAAGCACCGCCACCTGACTTCAATAAATCGATTTTAGCACTGCCACCAACGGAGGATTGGGTAGCCAATCCACTGCAAAATAATCATCTGCAAAAAAAGCTGAAGCACCGCCACCTGACTTCAATAAATTGATTTTAGCACTGCCACCAACGGAGGATTGGGTAGCCAATCCACTACAAAATAATCATCTGAAAAAAAAAGCTGAAGCACCGCCACCTGACTTCAATAAATCGATTTTAGCACTGCCACCAAGGGAGAACCGGGTAGGCAAACCACTATTATTTGAAAAAAAAACTGAAGCACCGCCACCTGACTTCAATAAATCGATTTTAGCACTGCCACCAACGGAGGATTGGGTAGCCAATCCACTGCAAAATAATCATCTGCAAAAAAAGCTGAAGCACCGCCACCCGACTTCGATAAATTGAGTTTGACACCGCCACCAAGGGAGTGATAGGGACCCAAAACCATCATTCAAAAAAATAACTGGAAGCACCGCCACCTTACCCCCAAAACCTGATCAAAGTAGAGTGATGCGACCCAAAACCACCAAGCACCGCCATCTGACCACCCAAAACCTGGAGTGATGGGACCCAAAACCACCAAGCACCGCCATCTGACCACCCAAAACCTGATCAAAGGTGAGTGATGGGACCCAAAACCACCAGGCACCTCCATCCGACCCCCCAAAACCTGATCAAAGTAGACTGATGGGGACCCAAAACCACCATCATTCAAGAAAAGAACCCAAAGCACTGCCACCTGACCCCCAAAACCTGATCAAAGGCGACCCAAAACCACTGTTTGCACCGCCACAATGGTCAAAATGATGCCATCATGGCTCAGGTTCCGGTACCCCCAAACCACCAAGTATAATACTAGATATTTTTGAGCATATCTATTCAACCTGTTTGTTTTACAGTTAAATTCTCTAGAATGTCACACCATCGAAGAGAGTGATGCGGTGCGGAAGCGCACCACGCTGCTGACTGGTTGACACGTTCCAGTGGTTGTGAAGCCTTCAAAGTAAAGCAGGCTCCACGATGCGTGCATCACTGAGATGGATGCGCCGAGCATGCACCAGCCTCCCATCCACTTCACCAACCCCGACAGCTCGATCAAGGCTTCACCAGCTATTCCGGCTAACCACATTTCCAGAGAAACAGATATACATATACAAATCAAGGTCTGGAGTACTCACCGGTATTTGGGCACAGAGTCCCAAATTCAAATTCACCAGATCACAATTTTATAACTCCTTCATTCTTCAGAGCGATGTTGAAACAATCAAAAAAGAATCCAGAGCTTTGTTTTTTCATTCAGATTGTACAACACTCAGGTGGGCTTTTCACCCTTTGAAATATTTTCTTCTTTACGGTGTGATATTCCCATGTAGCGGACTTAACCAACTCAATGAAAATATTGGCCGAGGATAGCGTCCATAGGGCTCAACTACAAAACCGTATTTTGCTTAGTCTTAGACTGGGAGGGAATAGGCCTGCAATGTTAAACATCACAGGAGTGTGTGCCGCGCGGCTGACGAGTGTCTGTAAGCATTCACCGGTCAAGGGACATTGGCAAAAATATCAAAAGCACTGTTTTAGAGCCGCTCTAAGGCCCAGCTGAGAAGAGGATTTCTATTGAGGCTAGGCGCCTGGGCCAAGTTCGAAAGCACTGTTTTGGAGCCGGTCTGAGGTATCGGAATGGTTCCGCTGAAAACAGCTTTCACATCGGGGCTCGAATCGGCTGCAACCGTCGTTTGGAATGACATCTTCAGCTGACGTGCTAGGATAAGGGCAGGCCAGAACTCTCGTAGTCGACGCCCGGCCCTAGACGTGCAGGCGACTGGGTGCCATTTCCGAGCTCCATTGATGATCGGTTCGAACGCCACGCTCCCCTTGAGTTCTTTCCCGGGGTTCGGGCGGGATAGCCTATGTGAATTGGGTCACATAATGCTCCCTACTGCAGGTGACCCGCCCTGTGTTCGTTCTGTCCCTCCGCCTCTCCCTACGGAGGGGTACGCATTCGACGCCTACAAATGAGCCTTGAGTCTCCACGGGATCAAGACACGGACACCCCGCCCTCGGCATGGTTCCGGACATTACATATTGCGCAGCGGCTCCCTGCAGAGTGGGGGGAGCGGGAGTTACCAGAAGGGAGTATGTGCAGTTCCCATCAAGGCCCACGATGAATATACTATGCGCCGCAGGAAAAGGTCTCTGACTGGGCGCAATCGGAATGATTCCGACGCCTAGCCGCAATCGGAATGATTCCGACGCCTAGCCGCGTTGTCCAAGCATGCGGGGGCCCCTCGTTGTTTGGCGTCTGGCAGTGCGTGGCCGCTCCGAGTCACGCGCTACGTCAGCGGAATCGTTCCGATCTCGGGGATACGTTGCCTCATCACGCAATGGGGCACTCCACAGAGTTTAGCGAACAAGGCTTCAAGAATCTGGACTACAAAAGACTCTGCCGTACTCATACGTTCTACAATAGGAGCTCTGTCAATGCTCCATGTCAGAAGACTCTTCCTCCTCTTCATACCGCGGATGGACCACCCCTGCGGGCTCCGGTTCGTCGTCGTCCCCATGCATCACGCGACCCCTCATGACACGAGTTCCCCTCTCAAGGTGTGCAACCAACGCTGGAGCCGGACGCGGCAACCGTTGGTTCAGAATATCAACCGTCTGACCATCGGCCGGCTGCCGCTGGCGCCATTGCGCGAGGCCCTGGTCATCGAGCGTAGGGCGGGAATTCGCTCGCGCAACCGGTGCAAGCACTGGGCCGTCACGAGCCTTCGGGTTCCAGACGACACTGACGCCCTTGGCATCCAGCGGAGGGAAGTCTCCAAAGGGGGTGAACTCCCCCCCTTTTTTCGGGCGGTAATCCAACATTTTATCGGCGACCAGGAGCGGGTACCAGCTAAGCTTGGAGAACTGGTCGGTGCAGAATTTGTGAACAGCAGTCGCTTGTTTGCGATCAGTGCCCCCAATCAAGTCGAGGTATCGTCGGTGCGCCGCAACCCCTGCCCAACCTTGCTTCCCGTAGTTTGGGCGGGAATGTAGCCCCGGGAAGAGGAGATTTCTGGTGCGCTCCCACTGCTGGAGTGCATTGGTTACATACCCACGTGGAAAGTAGGTGAGTAAGTTGCGGTCCTGAAAGGTAGCTGGGCCAACGCAACCCCGCTGATCGCGGGTCAACGTACAGTATGAGAATGTTCCGGCCTGAGAAATGCCAACCAATTGGAACACTTCTGCCAGGACATCCTGAAAGACCTGCGAGACGTTCAGGTCTTCATCGTTCGGAATGGAACCGTAATGGGCGTCGACAGCCATGTCATCGCCATGGTCATATGGTGTCTCGTCTGGAGTAACGACAAAACTGCCGGGCAACTCTTCTTCCCGACGTTCAATCGGGGTTGATCCCTTGACGTTTCGTCGGAGGAGTCCCGCCTCTCCACGCGCGACGGTTTTGAAAGTGTCAAAGAGGGTTTCCAGGTTGCCCCAGGCAATGCCAAACAGCGCGGCAGTTTCGTCACGGTCCAGTATCCCAGGACTGTATGCCAGGCGGAAGATGTTGGTGGTGCCAGGCTCCGGCCACTGAAGCGTCGGTAACCACATGGCTCCTCGCTGCAACAGGGGAACCTCAGATTTTTGTGACGGCGGTGTGAAGAAGCCGATCTCCGTGACCAGTTCACGGTTTGCTAAGGAAGATGATGTGTCCCAAACAATTCTACAGAGCTTGCGCTCATTTCGCCAAGCCGGAGGGGAAGTGATGAGAGAATTCCACATGTACACAGTAGTCGCAACAAGTTTCAGATGGTCGAGCGAGACTCGTAACTTTGGCGGTTGCGCCGCTGATGCGCGGAAGAGGACCGCGAGGGCCATCATACGTTCAAGGCGCCAGCCCCTGCAGTTTGATTAGTGGTGTAGCGATGGGACATCAAGAGTACCGACCATATGGTGTTGAGGGGGAGCACATGGACGACACCATTGTATTGCGCGTGATTCAGGCGAGCCGGCGTAAAAACACGCGTGGCTCTGCTAATTGGCACGCGGACTTCAAGCCGCGTAGCAATTGGCATTCCATTGGTCGCTGCACTATGCAGGGTGGAATACACCTTTTGCATGAACGGAATCTCCTGATTCGGGTCGGTCAACTTGAGTGGGGCCATTGTTGTCAGAACTGGCATCCGGTTCTTCAGAGAGGCATTGTAGAGAGCGGCCTTGTCGGTCACATACAGCTGCATGTAACTGATCTGGTTGGGGGTGACAGGGTTGTCGGCGAAGTTCCACCGCGCTCCGGCTACCATGGAAATCCCCCCCCAGACATCTAGCTGAGTGGTCCCAGTGTGCTCTTCGGGTATCCCGAGAATGTCTGTGAGTAGCTTGGGGTGTCCTGCGCGTAATGGAAGGACTCCAAAGGCCGGATTTTCTGCATGGATTTCGATTGCAACATCGACGAAGATGTAACAGTCATCCCGGTCGACGTGTTCAAGGAGGTCGTCGATGACACTCGAAATCGACGAGACATCCACTGGGTGCCGAGTGCCGTCTTTGGCGCCGCGGATTTGAAGGAGCCAATACGCATGCTGGCCCCACGCTTCGCGCTCCAGGGCCCATATAATGTCGGCGGCAAGATCCTTTGCATTTTGAGCAGAAAGGACCTTCTGAGATGCAGTTGCCCGCCCGCTGTGACCAAACCCCCGCTCGCGTCGCTCTTCGTCACCCCGGCCCGGAAGGCGCCCCGGTGCCATTTCAGGGGCCCATTCCTTTATCCACTTCGTTGCGCTGCTATAAATATAGTCCTGAGCTTTCTCGAGGGCGTCATCATCGCCCTGCAGCTGCGGCAGCATAAGGTAGACTGAGTAACGGCCGCTCGGACCACACTGTGCCCAGTGCATGGCGTTGTCTTCTCCGGGATCACGGAAGATTTCCTCGCCGCCGGCCTCGGTGGCATCGAACTTAACCCGGGCGTGCAGATCTCCGATCGGCTGGATGTGCTTGGGGTTGCTGATCATGTCAAGCGTCGCGGTCCAGGGCAACTCTTTGGACACAACAATGATGGAGTCGACGTCTCGAAAAATCCTGCACTCCGTCATCGGGGGGGACTGAGGTAGGATTAGGTCGAACTCTACGTCCGCCTTGTTTGGTGAACGATAGATCCCAGCCGTGACGCAAGAGAGGTACGTCTTCAGCCTCGCGGGGTCAAGGTCGTCGAACGGAGTTTTCATCACGTCCGGCGACAACTCCTTACGCTTCTGGGCGAAGGCTTTTACGACGTGATCAAGAGGGGCTTCTCTGGTGGGCATATCTGGGGGATGTAGGAGGGAGTGGCCGTTGAGCAGAGGGTCTTCTTATATCGTAGGCAGAGCACCGCGAGGCAGACCTCGAGGCGCGCGAAACAGGCACATTCCTACCAAAGAAGCTTGATGTGAATGAAACGCCTCGTGGCGGTGGCAACCGAGGCAGGGAAGCCCGCCACGCGGTGTCCGCATTGAGGTGATCTGCAGAAGAAAAGCTTCTAATGACTTAACTCGGTCCTCGTGGCAACGCGTGTTCCGCGGGAATCACGTCGAGGACCGATGAGGAATTGGCCCTAGACGGGGTTCCAGCTTGAATGGGGTAATGTGGTCGGACAAGATCTTTGCTCAAAGGCACCTCAAGCGCGCGGGGGTTAGTTAGTTACGGTGTCAACGATGTCGGAACGATTCCGATCGCCGGCAAGCGCCCGTGAACAGCCCACACCGGTGAGCGCCAGTGAGGGTCTGGGCGAGTCAGGTTGCTTGAACATGCCGGAATGATTCCGACACGCGGGCCTTGTAACGGGATCTTGGTCACGGTCGAACACTGATTAGGTAAACACACAGTGACTTGACAGACGCACCGACCCGCCGTCGGAACGATTCCTACGCCGCAGCTTAGACCGGTCTTAGGAAATGCGGACCTTGGTAAGACGCGGGTTTGCGCCGCCTAGCCCCCGACTCATCTGCACTCCAGATGTGGGGGACGGAATGATTCCGATGTTTGAGGCTTTCCTTCCGTCCTCGGCTCAAAGCTGTAGGGCGCAAATCGCGTGAATTCGTCTATAGCATGCAGAATGAAATATATCTGGCGGCGCAAATCGCCTGAGTTGATCTATAATGTACATGGATATCTACATTGTACCTATCTGGAAGCGCAAATCGCCTGAGTTGATCTATAATATACAGGGATATCTACATTGTACCTATCTGGAAGCGCAAATCGGCTAAGTTCATCTACAGTAATTTTATCTACATTGCACCTATCTGGAAGCGCAAATCGTCCGAGTTCATCTACAGTAATTTTATCTACATTGTACCTACCGGCGTGACGATTTTGGGTTAGGGGCTTTTTTTTTTGGTGCCGACTTGCGCGGCCGCGGTGCCCATGCCTGTGGGATCCACTCGTCATCGTCGTCCGACACCGCGAAAGTATCCGCCTTCGTAGTGGGCGGTGAGTGATGATGACCATAGTCAGGTTCAGGGCTGCCCAAGGACCAGACGCTTTCGGAGCTTCTGGCTGATGTTCGGTGTGGTGGACAGGGAGTCTCCTCGTCGGCTTCGTGACCCCCTCTTGGAGAAACTGAACGCCATGAGAACACTCCACCCCGCCGGGGACGTTGGACAGGCGTACCAGGGATGTCGTCGGGACTTGGACTGCCGCCGTCCTCGTTCTCTCCGTCGCTGTCCGACCTTCTGTCCCCCTGATCCGTATCGTTATCCCCGCTGGACGGGGCGTGGTCGTTATGAAGATCCCCAACATCCGGCACGGGTTCCTCGGGAATTATCCGGGGCCACGTGTTCTGGGGGGGTGGAGTAGATACGGGGTTGCGCTCGATACCGGTCGGTTCTTCTGCTGGCGGAGTAGGAGTGGGTGAGTCAATGTCCATTGACTCCCATTCCACCGGGGGAGGCGTTGCTTCGACCTGAACGGAATTGACTACCACCGGATCCTCGAAGTTGGGCGGGGGTGAAGCCGACGGCGAATGAATGTTATTCCCCGACCCATCAGGATTTGGCTCGATGTCGGTCGGTTCTTCTGCTGGCGGCTGCAACGCAGCAGAAGTGGGTGGCTCGGGCGGGGGTGAAGCAGAGGGTCGGTCAATGTCCATGTCCTCCGACCCATCTTTGGTGGGAGGTGGAGGTGGACCGGCGGTCTCCTCACCGTCATCGTCACTCTTTGGTGGGGGGCAAAGCTGCCCACCCTTGGATTTTTTCACCTTCTTACGCGGATGTGCGGTTTGCATTAGCTTTCGCTTCCGCGACGCAGCGACCTCTGGCACAGGGGACTCGGTAAGATCGTCCTCCTCGTCGTCAGGCTCAGAGGCCGCTTTGCTGAACGCGTGGCGGTACCCTGTTTTCGGAAGATTAACAGAATGAATATGCTAAAAAGACGAGGGCTTACTCGTGAGATTGGCGGGGGTCCAAAAATCTGGCCGCCATCTCGGCTTTCCCCAGCGCAATGGTGGCCAACAGAACCTCCACCGTGTTGCTTGCGACCATTTGGATCGCATAAGTCGGCCGCGTTTGCCCGTGACGATCTATGCGCCCGGCCACCTGCCGGGTCGAAACCGCTGACCAAGGAATCCCCTAGAGGTCCGTCAGTAGAGCACATTTCAGTCTGGTAGCGAACTACTCAACGTAAAGAATCACAACGCGGGCGTTGGTGAGATTGAGGCCAGTGCTGCCTACACCGCTGATGAGCAGGACAGTCAGTGACGGATCCGACTTGAATCTTGTGATTGTCGCGTCCCTATCGCTCGCTGAGATGTAGCCGTTTATGTATACGGCTCGGATCCCACAGGATTCAAGATACTCCGCCATGGCGGAATGGAACTGTGCGAGGACGGTATAAACAATGATTTGGATTGCTTCACGAGCCTCTCCCGTCCGCAGAGGCGTTATTTTATACCCAGGGAGATGGACTTTGGGCAATCCAAGGTCTTCAGCATCCACGATGCTGTCGACGGTACCATGGTACCGGGATGGGATTGCTTTCTCGGGTCCATCACGCAGGATGAGTTTGATAAGCTCTGTGAGGACAGAGAGCTTTGAAGTGGGTTGGGGCGCAGTGTCGTAACGGAGTGGGGCACCAGTGTCACCACACGGAAGGGCCAAGAAGGCTCTAGACCGGGAATAGAATGCCTGGACTCCGTCATCACAGAGCGCATACACCAAAATGACGAACTCACCCCGTGTGTCTCGATACCCGCAGCCTCCTCCCTGGTCCCGGAAGGGGTGTCCTCATCAACAACGTCCTCAAACAGAGCCGCGTTCTCTTCTTCAGACCTAGTGACGTCAAAGCAGAGATGGATTTGCGTGAATTTGGGGAGTGCGCGGGTGATCAGCTCCCCACTACAGTCGCGGGAGTTTTTCGTGCGTCTGATGGTGCGCTCGTGAAGTATGCCTTGAATCGTGGTCACCACTCCCGCCGTCCGCTGTCGGAGCTCTTGAGCCGGATCGAGCGAGTCTGCGCGCTTTGGGTCCGGTTGTGTGGTGGACGCTCCCATGAAATCGAGGGCGGCAAGACGCTGGGATGAGCGAAGCCGGGCTCGCGCACGGGTGATGGACTGGATTTGGTCGGCTAACTGGTCTTCCTGGTATTGCCCCAGCGCCGGCAACCGCAAGAGTCGCGCGAGGTTCAGAAGATCCTAAGATGTGTGTTAGATCGGAGTCATTCCGATAGGCGTGGAGCTGACCGCCGGGCCTTCGACATAGGGCGTTGCCGTTAGGACTAATGTCAGCCATGCAGGATGTGCCAAGGCTAGGGCTGCCCGGAATTGTTCCGCGCCTGTCCGAAGCAGGTGCCCCTCGTCGAAAGTCACGGTGGCGTAAGCCACCCCGAAAAGCAGGGATTGCCTTCCTAGAACTGGGGTTGCGTTTGCCTCCAGCACGGCAGTGCGGGCCATGCGAGTAATGACCTATACACAATCAGCAGAGAACATCGGGAGCCACGAAACCCACCGTGCTGGTGGTTAGCCAGATTCGCCTCACGAGGGGGCCGGGTCCTCCCCGAGCCCGTTTGATTTCCTTCCTCCACTTGGCGGCTTCGGAATGGATGACGCTGATCGTCATGTGCGCGGGGTCCACGAACCGCTGCAACTCGGCTTCCCATTGCCCGAGGAGGGAGGCTGGACATACGATAAGGTGCGGTCCGTTCGCAACATCGCGTAGCGTCGTGCGGGGCGCGAGTCCATTGGTATTGGACTCAGTGGACTCGGATGTTTCACCTACACCGAGGGAACCATGGTCATCGGAATGATTCCGACTCGAGGGCTGGGCGCCACTCACCTGCCGTGGCCTCGCGGGTAGTCCACTCGTACAGGTCGGCAAGCAAAGTCACGAGGCCGACCGTAGTGAGCGACTTCCCAAGGCCTACCTCATCCGCGACCAGGCAACTTTCGCGCTTTCTTATTGCTGAGCCATCCGCGGAGGAGCAAGTTCCCTCCAGGCTCGCAATGATCTCCGCCGCAGCGACCAGCTGATGGTCTTGTAGCTGCAACGGCCGCATACCTTCTTCCCCCGCGTCTATCTTGGAACGGAGGCCTTTTGGGAGACCGTTGGGCGGGAGTCCTAAAAATGCCTCCACCTCGGCGCGGGATGACGACCCAAAGCGACGCATTCCAATCTCCGTCTCGGGGCCCCAATGATCGCCATCGCCCGCCGAGTCGAAGACTTGAAGCAACGCGTGTGCGCTGCGTGGGGAATCACCGGTGACCCACGGGTCCACTAAATTGCGAAGGTCCTCCTCAAACGCGGCTTGATCACTCGACATGGGACGTGGGCCGTCACGCAACTCGGCAAACCCTCGCACCAATGTCTGGCCTCGACAAACTGGGGAAGTAATTAGGACACCTTGGAATCATTCCGATATGAGAACACTGGACTCACACGCAGCCTGGCACGCGGGATCTCTCACCACCGTTGCGGGGATCTCAGGAGCAAACTGGGCCGTGACCCATCCCAGTGCCCTTCCGTAGAATTCGTGGGCTTGAGTTGTTGTGTTGAGCTCCCGGTACCAAAGGTGAAATTGGTTGGGCGGGACCTCAGTGTCCAAGGATTTACGATCCGCGTCGGTGAGTTTGTGCCGGTCAAGCTCGGAGACGTATTCTCCGAGTAGATGGACCGCCACACGCACGGTTGCGGGCGTGATGCGAACGATCTTCGTACATGCCACAGGGTCAATGCCGAGGTTAGCCAACTGATCCTGCAACTTCGCTATCTTTTGGCTCGCTCGCTTAAAACGATGCGACTCGCGGTCGATCTGGCGGCCGAGCCAGTAAGCCCAGAACATACGAATGCATCGTGGGAACACCATGGGTGGGGCACCGCAAAAATAGACAGCCGCATGGACTGTGTTGGCCACGCTATCCCACGCGTCGACCTTCGGTATGCCTCCGTTCCTATCAGCCGAGAAGTCGGGAGACTCCCAGACATTCCGCACCGTCCGCCCGAGTTTCGTTAGCTCGCCCTCCAGCTGGAAAACGTGAATCAACGTGATAGGGGTGAAATCGGATAGTCCCACCAGTGGGTCCAGAATGCGCGCCCAATCCGCCGCCTCGTCGGCTGCCCGGACCCGCTTGAGTGCGTCGGAGGCGGTCCAATCGAAACCTGAGATCTCGGCGTGACCGGCTGACTTCAAGAAGTCGGGGTTGCTGAGCCATGCCTCGCGCACGGCGTGCCAGTCCGCGCCCCAGACCTCTGCAAATTCGGGCGGTGCAGTCTCGGAAGCCCAGAACTGTGGTATCCCCCCACTGTTCGCCGCGGCACGGAAGCGTGGAGTGTGAGTTCTGCCTTCGGCGTCGGGAGGCCAGAGCTTCTCGTTAGCGAGTGAGAAAAAAAGGAAAAATATGTAGGACAAGCGCTGTGACCGCGCCTCCGAACGAGCGCTGGGGTGAGCCATGAGCCCCAAATGCTCGGAATCGTTCCGACCACAGCGCAGGGCGGCGGAGCGGATGGGCTAAACGGACTCGTGTGATCGACGCAGAGTTGTGAGACGGACAGTTCCCAAATAGGAAGGTAGTGGTTAGCGGTTAAGGAGGGTTGGTAACGCTGTCACGCCGGATTGGCAGTGATATCGGCCTCTGATGGCCGATCGCGCGTGTGATCGCCACAATTGCCCCCTTGGTCAGATTCGTTTCAACGGGCCAATGGACCCGAGTTGCCTAGGTGAGTCCCGCCGTCCCATGGCCTCTTTCTTGTCGGAATAATACCGATGGCAGGGTGGGTAGGTAGCAAGAACTCAAACACTTCGCAGGTAATAAAGCCCTGTCGGAACGATTCCGATGACTCCAGGTTAGAGGTGGGAAGTTCCACAATTGTCGCGAGCGCGGGTGCCCTCGGGCGTGGTCGGAATGATTCCGATCCCCTCGACCTCGGTCGTTGAACCATTAGCGCTGAGGCACTCTTGATCTCATTCACAGAAAGCAAGGCTCATTTTATATTTTTCGGCAGCGGAATTTTACCGTCGCCCGCACGGTAATCACCATACAAACAATAAAACAAACAAAAAACAAAAACAGAAAGAGCAAAATAATTGTCCTATGTGCGCATCATGTTCAAATGTTATGGGTCCGTTCCCGCATGTCCCCTGCGCCCAGACTCACACGCATCTCACGTCGCGCGACTGCCGCTCGACCCCGCCAAAGCGCCTGCCGTATTCGTCCTAGATCGCGTGGCCACATTCGACGGCGGCGGCTTCGCCTTTTCCCCCCCGGCGCGGCCCTTGGCCTTGGCGGCGGCCGCGGCCTTGCCCTCGGCCTTGCCCTCGGCCTTGCCGTCGGCCTTGCCCTCGGCCTTGGTCTTGGCCTTGGCCTTGCCCTTGCCCTTGCTTTTCGCAGTCACGGCCGTGGCGTCCTCGAGCTGGGTGTCCGACTGCTCCGCATCATCGCTTTCCTCGACGACCTTGGCACGCTTTTTCGGGGGGGGCTCGTCACCTCCCATCTTTTCGGCCCCGCCCTCGCTCTCCGACCCAGTTTCAGAAGCCACCTTGCGCTTTGACGTCTGGGGCGCGACGCCCTCGCTCTCCGACTCAGGGTCGGACGCCACCTTGCGCTTGGACTTCTTGGGCGCGACGCCGTCGCTCCCGGACTCAGGGTCGGACGCCACCTTGCGCTTTGGCTTCGTGGGCGCGACGTCCTCGCTCTCCGACTCAAGGTCAGACACCACCTTGGGCTTTGCGGCTCGAGCGACGACCTTCTTCGCCTTGCGGCTTTTCGGGGGGGCCTTGACACGTCGTCTTGTCTTCTTGACCGCCTTGACCGCCGCGACGAGGTCCTCCTCTAGTTCCTCGTCGATATCGTCGACCTCCTCCGCCTCCTGGTCGGCAGGGGCCTCGCCTTCGGTGAGGAGCGTGCCGTACGACTGGTAGAGCTCTAGACCGTACAGTTAGCACGGGCCAGCGCCAATCACATATGTCACCCACCTGCACGCCGCTCGAGGGTCATGTAGTCCCGAGCAATCGACGCCTTGCGGAGGGCCATCATCATCAGCAGCATGTCGATCGTGTTGTGACCCGCGAGGGAGAACGAGAACGTTTCGCGGGTTTGGCCTTCCCGATCAATACGGCCCAGAAGTTGATGCGTCATGACGGCCGACCACAGCTGTTCCTGCACGGAGTGAGTACGTCGGAACCATTCCGATGCGTGGCACGTACATAGATCACCAAGATCCGCGCGAATGTGAGATCCACGCCAACGCCCCCAACGTTGCTGATGATCAGGCATCGCTTGTCCCCGGCGGCGAACTTCGAGATGACGTCATGGCGGGCTTTCGCGCTCAGCGCCCCACTTACAGTCTCCACGGAGATTCCGGCGCTTTCCAAATACACCTTCATCTCCCCGTGGAACTGCGCGTATTGCGTGAACACCACGGCCTTCTCGGCCTTCCCCTCCGTTGACTGGAGCTTGGCAGGTTGGTAGTCCTCGGCGGCGACGTTCGGGAGGCCCATTGCAGAGGCTTGGACGATCTGCGTTTGCGTGCCAAGGAGGGCGGTGGCGACCATCGTCTGCGGCCCATCGCGAAGAGCCTTGACGAGCAGTTCCGCGAGGATGCTCAGCTTCGAGAGCGGCTGACCGGGCACTCGCGTGTCAACCTTCAGCGCACGGGAGCTGGAGCTGGAGCCCTTTCCAGGCGGGTAGGACATGTACTTCCGAGCTTCGTTATAGAAAGCCTGCCTGAGGTCAGCTAACCCGTATCGGAATCATTCCGACTGTCCTACTCACGTCCACTCGACGCGCGCTCTCCAACTTCCCCTCGGTGACGTTGGTTTCCTCCAGCGCCCTCGACTGATCGATCTCAGCGGCCGACGGCTCAAAGACCACGTGGATGAACGTCGCGCGTGGAAGCGCTCCCGTGAGAGTGGTGCCGTCGGGGTTCGTAGACTTGCCGGTGCGCCGGATCGTGTGGCGCAAGCAGATCGCCTTTAGGCGCTCTACGCCCCGCCTCTGCGCCTTCTCCACGGCCGTGAGTGCTTGCGCCTCGTCCGCGTGCTCGCCCCCCTCCGTGGCCGCTTCCGTCATTGTGGCCGCCTCCGTCGTGGTGGCGTTCATGAACGCTTCGAGGTCAGCGGCGCGGTCCGGTTGACTCTGACTCCGGATCTTCTTGACGAGGGCGAGCTGAGTCGTCAGACTCGTATCGACGCCCGACGTAAGACCGGGGGGGCGAATGATCCTCGCCTGCTGGTGGACATCCTGAGTAAAGTCAGTCTTTTAGGATTCCCGTCCATTCATAGGTGCACCCACCGCAAGACCCTCGATCAGAGGAGTTGCGCTCGCCAACACCGTCAACAGGCAAAGATCGCCGAAAGCCCACATGGCTTGGTGCGCGGAGGACCCCTTGCGGAACTCGTGGGCCTCGTCAGCGATGCAGACCGCGAATGACTTGTTGAACACCGTCGGCCCCGTAGCCCCCATAGACGGTGCGGGGAATTCTGGCGGGGAGCCCGTGATTCCAGCCTCCTTCGCCATCCGAACCAGGGTCTGTAATAATATCATTAGCACACAGTAAATGTCACTCCCCTCTTGCCCACCGTGAGGCCGATCACGAAAATTGTGTTGACCGGCGCTACATTGGGAGAAACCTCCATGTCTTTTTCCCAGTGTTTTTTGGCCGGGCGAATGACTTTGATTGCGACCGCGTTCGACCTGTACACGCGTTTGAGCTGATCGCCCCACTGGCTGAGGAGGGAACCAGGGACGACGATGATATGCGCAGCATTCGGAATCTCGTCGCACGGGCCGAACTTGAACTTCTCGGTGCCGAGGATGCGAGGCATAGGCCGCCCTTCCCCCCCCCCCTGTCGAGAAGGTGTAGAGGTTCATGTAAGCCGCAATGAGGCCGGCGCCCGTCCAGGTCTTCCCCAAACCGACCGTGTCGGCGAGCCAATGACCGGGAAGGGAGCCCCAATGCTCACGCAGCGCGAGAGGGGACGCGTCCGTCACGTTGGGCTGCTTGGGGGGCCAGCGGGACAGGGCCCCGGGGGGTGGGTTGACCGCACGCTGGAGGATCGCGACAATGGCGACGAGCTGGTGGTGCCGAAGCGTGAAGACCGTTGTTTTGCCGAGGATCTCGACGTCTTTCTCATCCTCGTAATCTTTCCACTCCTTGGCGACGTGCTTCCGGAAGGTTGGGAATCGCCCGTCCGTCGAGCCCAGCATTTCTTCAAGCTGCTCCAAAGTGAGCTTGCGAATAGACTCAACCCCGAGGTCCTCCCCGCCGTCCAACCAGTCGCTCAACCCGCGTTCCGGATCGCCGCCGGTCAACAGCCGCATCACGTTCTCGTCGATGGCGCTATGGTCGCGCCCCTGCCAATCGTCTACGAACGCTTGGATCTCATCGTGAAAAAGCTCCATGTCCGCGGCCTCAAGGCGCTCCACCTGCTCTCGGTGGCGGTCCGACCACGAGTCCGCCAACGCCTGCCCGCGCTGATCTGTAGGAAGGTCAGAGGCCGTCGGAATCATTCCGATTATGGGGACTTACACCCTTCACGCTGATAAGCCTGAATCTCCCCCTCGATATCCGCTGGGAGCCGCGACTTCGAACCGCATGAAGCCAGCATCCGGGTCATCCATCCCAACACCCGCGCGACGTACTCGTGTTTCTTGGCCGCCTCCGTCAGCAGGCCGTCGAACCCCGCGATGGATTCCGCAGTCACGGGCGTGAGTTGGGTGGACAGCTGCTTTATCTCGTCCTTAGTCAAAATCTCCCATTCCAGCGTCTCTGAGCATTGGCGGAGGAGCTTGATCGCCTGCGTTAATTCCCGGGGGGTGAATTTCTTGGCGGCGTCGTCCGAGCCCATCAAAAAGTTCTCCCCGAGAAGCCCCGTGATCTTTTTGCACAGGGTGTCGTATCTCGTGCGCTGGCGCCCTGCAGTCGCCTTCTCGCGCTCCACGTACTTCGACATGACGTAACCCCACCAGATCGTTAGAGGGTAGGGTAGCACTTGGCGCACGACGTCGGCCCCGAACAAGAACCGTAGGACTTCAAGTTTATCCCCGCTCCACGCGTCGACGTGGGGGTACTTCCCTGCCACGCGACTCGTCTCAAACCCAGTATCAGCGTAGTAGACCCTAAACGTATGGCCCGAGGATTCCAGTTGCGAAGTGATCTGTAGTGAGGCTAAGGTTTGGTAAAGTGCATCAAGTACGGCCACGTACCAGAGTGTCGAGGATTGTAAGCCACCCGTGCTTCACTGCCTCGGTGGCAAAAAAAGTTTCGGCATCGCTCTTGCCGAACTTGGCCTTCAAAGCGTCGTTAGAGTATTCGACGTCACGCGGGAATTTTTTCCGCAGCTCCTCCCAATGGTCCTTCCATGCTTCGCAATCCTCGGGGCAGTCCGGCAGCCACAGCGGCGGGAAGGACTTGTCTGCAAAGGCGCGAAGGACCGGGGGGAGGGGGAGCGCAGCATCGTCGTCGTCCTCCGCGTCCTCGTCCTCCTCCTCGTCCTCCTCGTCCTCCGTCTGCTGGGCCAGGAAGCGCTCCCCGGCCCAGATCAGGGTGTACAAGACGTAGCCAAGTCCTTCAGGGTGCTTGGTCTTGGAGGTGGACTTCTTGGAGGTGGACGTCTTCGAGGCCGATGCCTTAGCGGTCGATGCCTTTGATGTCGAGGCCATTAGGTGGCTAAACAGCGGAATGGTTCCGACAGCGAGGGCCGCGTCAGGGACATATGGGACACTTGATGCAACTCACGAGGTTTTGAGAATTTTCCAGAAAGGACGGAATGATTCCGATACGGAGGACTGCGTTCGAGGAAGTCTGAGTGATAGAGCGACTGACGAGTGACTGAGGTAGGTCTATCTGTAAGCAGTGAGTAGACCGCGGAATGATTCCGACGGGCGGTCTGAGCGGACGCGACCGTTAGGCACTCACCAGGAGAAAGTCTTGGACCGCTAGAAATTGAGGGAGTCCACCGCACGTACCAGGAGAGTCGTCTTCCAAATAAGGAAGGTAGTGGTAAGAGGTCAAGGAGCGAATGTCACGATGTCACATTCGTTTGTTTGGTTTATACAGGTGATAGCCGAAGATGTTACGTGATCGAAAAATTACGTTGGCACCGGAAGTGCTGCAATCACGTACCGTCGGAATCGTTCCGTCATCCTGCTCCGTGAGCACTCGTTCGAGCCACGCGGGAGTAGCGCTGCCAAGCAGTCGTAGAGCGTCCAGAACGATCCCGACGCACGCTCTACGACTGCTCGGAATGACTCCGACGGACGCTCTATGACTGCGTAGCAGCCGTCGGAATCATTCCGACCTCGCTGCCCCTCTGAGCGCTTGACTCCTCGAGAGCTTCCACGGCTCCACACGGCTCCAATCTTGATGAGTCAGGCGCCTAAGAGGGGCAGCGAGCTCGGAATTGATCCCGACGGACGCTCTACGACTGCTTGGCAGCACCGCTCCCGCTCCGGCCGAGCGCATGCTGCCACGATTCATGCAAAAGACTGATATTTACCTTCCATCCCAGTTGAATCCCAGGACGAATATTCAACTTGATCATCATTCATGCACATTTCTGACCTGTCCCGCAGAAGACCGGAACTTGTAAATTGACAGGGTGTACACAGAAATCCCAATGCAATCAGTACCATTAAACCCTAAATTAGGGTTAACTAACCCCTAAATTAGGTCTAGGGCCGACCCTACGACCGTCTTTTCCTCTTAATAACCTAACCTAACACGGCGGGGTCGTAGAACCTATAGGGTTGTATGTAGGTTTTACTTGAGTTTTCGGTTTGGGTTTACGTACCTTTCCGCCAGGGCGATAATTGTGCTCTTCCCCGACCCCGAAGCGCCGACGAGCGCGGTGGTCTTACCAGCGGGGAACGTGATGGAGATGTCCTTGAGCACGGGGATGTCGGAGCGCGAGGGGTAGGCGAAGGTGACGTGTTCGAGCTCGAGGAAGCCGGAACCCAAAACGGGAGTGGGCTTAAGGCCGCTGGGGTCGGAGGAGTCGATGAGGGGTACGCGATCGATGGTTTGGAAGAGCTTTCCGGCGGCGCCCATGGCGAGGACGATGGCTGCAATAATTGAACTGGGTGAGAGGAACGGAATTATAGGAGATGTTGAGAGTAAGAGTACCTTGCATTTCGGGGGCGAGGACGACTAGAGACGCGGTCCCGGTTAGGATTGCCATGAAGACCGTCACCACCGTCCCAGCGTCCGCTATCCGCGATATCAGTAAGGCGAAGGACACACCTATAGTAACAAACTGAGTATACGTGCCTTCACCGCGGTTGATCAACGTAGTACCATACGAAAACGCTATAGAATTTGAGTCTTCTTTCTTCTAGTAGACATAGCAAGGAGACTTATACCTAGACCGTAAGACGCGAAGATCGCAAAGTAGAAGATGCCTATCCCGAGGCCTTGGGCAGTTGCTGCCTTGACGTCGACCGTGCGCGCCTTCCTGATAAAATCCTCGTAAAGGGCCGCCAGCTTTTCTTGCGTGCCAAAGGCCTGTGTGGTGCGGATCGAAGAGATGGCTTCCTCTGCTAGTGTCCCGCCCTGAGTACGAAATTAGGGGAGGAGGACCAAAGGAAGGAAGTCACACACCTCCGCAACGTGTTTCAGAGATAATCTAAGGACGGCGTCAGGGACGAACTCCAGGAAGAACTTCGGCATAAACTCACTCTGTGAATCGCGCCATGAACTTTCCGAGAAGAGCCCCAACGAGCGACATGAACGGTAGCATCGTCATGAGCACGATGGCCAGTCGCCAGGAACGAGCGAACGCAATGACGAAGCCAGAGATGAAGCCAGAGACGAAGAAAAGCGACAGTGCGACCTTCTCCGAGATACCCTGCTGCACCAGATCTAGATGCTCCGTATGTTAGCACGCGACTACCGCAGCGCCGAATACGAACGGGTGTCCGTCTGGACCCTGGTCACGATTTCACCGGCGCCTACGGTGTCGAAGAAGGCAGGGTCCTGGCGCAGTACAGCGGCAAGATAGCGCTCGCGGATGCGCTTGCCGCTGAGTTCGGCGGTAACGACCCAGATGTGCATGTACACATAGGTAGTCACGAAGACGCCGAGACCTGTGCGACGTGAGCCATGAACAGCCATGAAACGAACGATGTGCAAACATACCTAGAATCGTCAAGTAGGTAGCGCTTTGCCCCGACGCATGCCGGAAGTTCGCAGCAGCAATCGGCAATCGTTGTGCAGCCTCAGCAGAACCCGCCTGGGCCTCCGCGAGAGTCAGGGTGAAGGCCACGAAACCTTGTGTCAGTTTGCCGAAGAAAATACTCATTACAGGCTTAAGAAGTAAATGAGGACGATTCCTGGAAGGAGGCGAACACCGCGAACCGAAGCAGCGCCTCCAGCAGCGGCGGCAATGAGCCCAAGTATGTCCAGCAATATTTCTCCTCGGGTGGCAAATCTGCGTGATTGTGAGATTAACGCTCCGAAAATCAGAGAAAACTACGTACCGAAAGAGTGCGAAGAAAGACGCCGGAGGTATCTTGGGCTCCTCCTTGGGTTTTTCTTCCTCGACAGCAGTGTCGCCCTGTCGACGTCGAGGACCAAAAAAGAGAAATTTGCGCCCCATAGAAGGAGCTGGAGGTGGGGTTGGGTCGGCAGAATCGACCATGGGTTGTGAGAGGGAAGAGTCCAAACGTTCACGGCTTGCTTTTAGAGTGCTTTCAGACCGGTTTGGAAGTCCTGTCGCGGTTCCGGCTGAGCTGCGCCTGAGTGACTGATGGACACTGGGCGGCCACGTTTGGATATAGTAGCGAGCTGCTTCTCCAGAAGGACGTGGTCACTGATCGGTGATGCGCAGCATTGATAGGCAGCAATCGGAGTTTCGGGCCGTGATCCTTCCTTTGCTTTCGACCACAACCACGAATTCCGCCTGGAGTTTGCTGCTTAACACGACAGATCTCCGTCAAATTGACCAAGATCCAAGCCGTCCAATCCTCAAGCCCTCTGAACCCGGTCTTTTCTTTCCTGCTCTTCGGGCGGTGCTTCAAGTTCTCTGAGCTAGGCTGGCAATTCTCCGGCCTTGGGCTCGTCGGCTTGAGACTTGGCTATATTTTGAAACAGCTGAGATAACTCATGAGTTCCAACGTCTCATATCTGGTTGAACTTGGCAACTCCCTGCCGTCCGCCAGTACTGCAAAACTTATCTGTTTCAAACTCGATAACGAAAAAGCAAAGGTTCCCTTGTCAGCAGACATGAAACGCAAAAAGAAACAAGCTCCGTGCGTGCGTCCGCCTATAGCCCAGACTCGAATCGAACGAGCCGCCCCGTAAATATGTGCCCCATCGCGGGTGCGGACCAACACTACCGGCCTTTTCTGGGGCGCTGTATACTTTCCGCTGGGAGGTGGCCTTCCTTCCCTTCTCGGATTCGGATGATCGCCATTGCACGTCAATAATTCTGCCGGCGTGTCCTGTGCAGTGTTTATTATCCGCGCTCTGCTTCTGTACAGAAATTGCCGCTTCATGCTGTCGGCGTTGCTGTACTTCCGTCTTTTAACACCCTACCGACATCCAACGAAACTCAACTCCCAGCGACATATCACCTGGCGATGCAGTGCTCCTTCTGTCGCTCAACATTGAGTTTCCACTGCCATACCGCCACAGGCTGGGAAAAAAAAGTGGACTTTGACTTGACTCGCATCGAACGAGCAACTCGCGAATTTAATACCAAGATTATCACTCTTTAACGTGTGCGGGTCAATCCTTCGCGCCACACAGCCGGCCGTTATTTTCTTCTCTAGCGACTAGTCCGCTCGTTGATGCGTACAGCGCAAAGCTCTAGGTCAACAGCGTCGAAGATTGGTACCTCTACTGCTGCGGCTTCTCGGCGCGTGCGCGAAAAATGCAATATTGGTCATCCGGTAGGTATCGTGCGTCCCAAGAATGTCTCGTCGTCATGTCTGGAACTCCCACTCGATCACCAGGTTTTTGTCGAACTTTCACTACAGACACCCTTGTTATTACCCAGTTCGTTGCCGACATTATCCACGCAATTGGAGGCGGAAAGGGCGTGGTCAACCACATATCTTCGAGCTCGCGCGAGAGCTTCGGGATTTCGCCTACACCTATGGACGCCAATGGCCATTCAGCAGATAGCCAATCACTGCGTTAAGCGTCCCCGTCGGCGCAGGTTGCCGACGTCCGACGGCGTGTGACGACCTGTGCCGATCATGGGAAACAGGGTCTGCCGACGCCAGATCGGCACAGCTGTGCGGACCTCGGACGATCCTGTGCCGACCTGTGGCGACGTGCCGTCCACGGGGTCTGCCGACCCCCTCGGCAGAGATCAGCGCCTCTCACTGTCCTTCCGACTCCTTCGCGCCCCGCTGCACCAGTGAACCAGTTGATGCAGCAGTTGACTGCTGCACTCCGCCAATGTGGCTAGCTATCTTGATTAACAAAATTTAAAGCCGATTACTTAATATTGTTAGTGCAGCAAGACAATGTAGGAGATTTCTCTAGTCTATGGGCCTGTCCCCACTGCTTCTCACTCTTCCCTCCCCTTTTATAAGCTGCAAAGTCTAAGCACGACACCAACTTGGTTGAAAACACGGTGTGTCAACGACTTTCAAGTTGGTCCATCTATGCCGGCATTGATGTAGCCGATGTCAACATCGGACGTTCAAGTTTCCCGACGTCTTTCAGTGCACTTCGGGCTTCAGACGTGCGTCCAGGGCTGGTTGGGGCAGGTAAAAGTAAATTCCAGTAGGTCGACACAGGTCGGCACAGTGTGCCGACACCTAGGTCTGCCGACGTCCGCCGCCGGGGGTCGGCGCAGCCTGTGCTGACGGACCCCCTTAACGCAGTGAATGGATCTCGAATCCGCTCGCTCCATACCCGCTGACGTTTAGACAAATTTAAAAGGCTTTTGGTTCTTTTAAACGTGCCGGGACTACGCACTCCAGCGCACTGTTGACGCCCGGAGGAACCCTCTGCCATCGGCATCTCGGTTCTTCGGGATCGGTTCAAACCGCATACGACTTTGGCGCGAGCTCGGGCATCTCCCGGATCTGCTTGAGTAGTCACGGAGGCTACATCGGAGTTGATTGCAGTAATCTTCAAGCTAGAAAAACGTAAATTCAAGGCGCAGATGAAGCTCTTTGTAATCGGCCTTGGCAAGCGTTCCAGCTTGCGTTCCACAGTGAAGCGGAACATTTGTTCATGATTATTTTTTTGGATACTCACCCCATCTTTAGATGCGAACGTACTCGACCCAACGATGATATTGGCGCGCGCTTGTAGGTGCCGCTTTAGCCGTTTATTCGCCGCTGACCGGTTTTCAGATTTTGTCCCCGTGTGCTGCCTCCACGAGTCTCGTCAACCTCCGCCCTACAACATGGTGTACTCTTTCGTGGATACTCGTTCTTCCGTTCAAGTATTCATCTTGGCATCAGCAATCAAAAGCGTCAATTATTTTTACCCCAATATCGGCGACTCCGCCACACCCGAGTATCAAGGAAGGCGCAATCCTCGTTTACCCCGGTATGGAATTCAAAACAACACGAAAACACACTCGTTTGTCTTTCCCTGCGTTGATTCCTTTTACATCAGGTTTTGGTGCAACCGGACTGTAGGCGGGCTCGCGATAAATCAACACCGGTATGCAGAGACTCGGACTAGTCTTGTTCGAAGCTGAGGCGCAAGTGCGGCGAACCGCGTTTTTGGCCCTTGACCGATTGCGCGGCTCATTTATCTTGGCAGAATCGATAGCGTGTTTCAAGGAGGACCGGTCGACTGGGGGCAGCAGAACAGAACGGGTGAGTGGATGTCCCCGATACGTCCCGTTGAATGCATTTTAACTGCATCAAGTCTAAGCCGATTTCCAGGGTCACGCCCGAGACCTTGATGAACGTTAAAATTGCCGAGATTGGCCATGGGAGAGCCCACACATCGACTTGTTCTTTTGCATCGCCATGGCTTCCGTCGCCTTAGTGAGGTTCCCCTTGACGCGGTCAGCTTTATTAAGTATCCGGTAGCTTCAAACGCGATCGCCATTATTTCAAATATACAAGAGAGAGAGAGAGATAGAGTCGTCGAGGTGGTCGAAATCCGACAGAAGTAAGTGGCGTAACGATAGTATTGACCAAAGAACGATCTAGCTTCATCGGGTTTTCTATAGGTAGGTAAAAATAGAATGTAAAGGAATGATGGTTGAAAAGTAGATAGGTGAACATTGAGAGAGCGAAAAGGGACGGAGAGATTGATGGATAAGTGTTGTGGGAAAATAAACGAGCATGAGGGGACCGTCTCGCCCACCGTTACGTCCAGCAACAGTCTGGCGGACCGCATTGCTGTCCTGGAGGGGCATGTGAACCAACACTTGCCTCCTCCGTATGACCCTCCGCCGCACTCGGATTAGTTTCATTCATGTAACTTATTTTTGTTCACAAAACACGGACTCCGTATGACCCTCCGCCGCACTCGGATTAGTTTCATTCATGTAACTTATTTTTGTTCACAAAACACGGACTGTCCTCGTTGTGCCGTCCATCCACCTCTAGAAATATCTCGCAGGGACTCACGTTCAACTTAAAGTTGTGGGGAATTTTGTCGTTCGGATTCCATGACCTTGCATGACCTCCCGATGGCGCGTGGCCATAGAAATGAAGCAGAGATGTTATTGATATCGGAGGGCGAGATAGAAACTTGTGATGACTTGAACTTATAACACGCGTCCGTTCAAAATATCCTGGACTTGTGGTTTTGATTCGCGTATCGATCACTGGATCACTTTTCAATCGTCACAGATCATTTTTTCCTTCCTTCCACGTCGGACCTGTAGGCCTGACTTTCAATAATGCCCGGGCCAATCAAGCTGAAAACTTGGGTGCCGCGAAACACGAAACCGGCCTGGGACTGGAAGGCCAAAAAATCGAGAGAGCTGGAGTATTTCGACGTCCCTTTCGCAATTAAGGAATACGTGCAAAACTGCGTGGGGCAGATTCTGAAAGATCTCCAGAGACGAGAATGGAGTGACTGGAATCGCGAGGATCTCCGTGTAGGACTCCTTATCACTGCCTGACCGTAAGGTCTTTCTTGCTCACCGGTTTATTCAAGGGCAAAACGCTCGAGGAAAGACAGACTCGCAAACGGTGGCTTACCGAGTCATATCCTGGTCTCCTCACTGGACCCCACGGCATTTCTCTGACGAAGGACGTCTGCCTTCCACTTTACATCCTTTCTGCCGACATTCCGATTCCATCCAAGACCAACCTCTTAGTAGCAATTGTCCTTTGGTCGACAGACCGCGGCATGAACGCGCTCACCTTTTTTAACAACCACCTGGATGCCAACGCAACATTCACGAGCTTTGCAGTGGATGGGGAGTCGACGAGCAAAGACAATACCTGGGCGGTCGGTGAAAAGGGCAAAGGTTTTATCTTGGCCACACAATTCCTGGCCGAGACCATCGACGAGCAGATGCCCGCGGTGCAAGGGAAGCCTTCCGTCAATGTTGTCCAGGCTGGGATATCCTTTCGTGTTGGGTATCAAATCGGCGAATTGAAGTGGAAGACATCGCGCAGGGTTGGAATGGCTGACTCTCTGCGTGTCATACTCGATGATTTGACGGTCCGTAGCCCTTCTGAGTATCTTACTCATCGTTATCACCTAGGTAAGCATCAGTTAACCTGCTGCGCATATTTACCTCTTGACGCTCCTTGGTAGACATTGACGACGCCTTCGACGGCGGGGACCCGGGGACATACGACCCCAGCATGGAAACAGGGAAGATGCGCGACAAAGCCGCCACCATTCTGAAGGCAGCGCAGAAACAGCGGGTCAAGCACGGGCTCGAGGGCGCCGACAACAAATCGCTTGTCCATGCGGACGAGGTGTGCATCGTTGTGATCGGCCTCGATGTCACCGCCAAGCCCGAATATTTGTTTTCGGCAATTTATGGGATCATGCCCCCTGCTCGCGAATGGCGGAATCCGGGGGGAAACATTCAATTCTTCCTGGCAAATCCGGGCCCTAAATTCTACCATCGAGATCAATGGGTTCGCGGCGGTATTCATCTGAACCGGTTGTCGATCAATTACCACGGGAATCTCAATCTGACCTCGGACCGAGTCATGGTACACAACGATCGAAGGATGGCACAGTACAGGGTCGATGTATGCAACAACGTTGACCACGCCTTCCGGACTCTGCCTGATTTGGCTATTGAACTGGCGCTCGATATTCTCACAGATGATCATTCTGACGCCATCGCAGGGATCCTTGTCCCGCGGGATAAGGCTGGCGCGGCGCCTTATCGAGTCGCGTTTGAAGCGGCGCTGCAGCAACGAGTGATTAGTTGCACGGGAGCAGCACCTACCTTACCACTTCATCCATACGCCCAGCCTGACGAAACGCTAAAGCTGTTCGCCGAGCTCGGATTAATCGCGGTGCAGGTGTCGTACAAGGCGCTGGAAATCATTCACCACTCCGGCGCTTACGCTCCCATTAAGGAATACGCTCGTTCAATTCTCTTGGCCGCACCTCCGCTTGACGACTTCCCTGGACTTGATCGCCTTCGCGCCGCGTTGCAACTGGTGCTGCCCAGAGTACCATCCGAGAGTATCACCCTGAGGCAATACGATAAAGTGTATCCTACCGTCGCCTGGGACGACGAAAACAAGTTGTTTGCCTTTGCATTGCCCAAGCCGTGCGAGGAGCACCCGCAACCCACACAATGTGTTTGCTGGATTGGTCCCGTCCTCCACGATGCCGCGAAGGAATATGAAGGACCCAAGATCCCTGCGGCCAAATTGTGGAGAGCGTTCGCTCTGCAAATGGGTGGGGACACTACCATCAAACCGGGAGCTGGTTCTGCGTCGCAAAAGTCTGGTCAGTTCGCGTCGATAATTCTTTCACGAGTGTTAACCAAAGGAATACAGGCTCGGAAACTTCCGCCGCAAAGCCACCCGTCGCAGGAAAAGACGCGCAGGCTCCCGCGGCAAAAAAAAGCGCCTCTCCGTCAAAACCCACGGTTGCTGCAGCCCCCACTTCCCATAGCACGCCTACGTCGGGGGTGCAAGCATCTGAAGGTGCAGAGGCGCTGAATCGACAGGCCTTGGCGCAGCTTAGCCAGGCAGTATTGGGCTACGACGCGTTCAAAGAATATGACGTGATGGCCAGCAAGGCTCACGCTCTCCATATGAATTTGGCGACTCAGCAGGAGCGCATCGAGTCCCTCACTAGCACAATCGATAAAAAGGACGGGAAGATTATGGAGTTGGAGGAAGAGAACAAGATTTTACTCGAGGACCTTACGGAGCAGGAGAATGCGGTATTGAAACGCAGAGCAGAGCGGGAATTCAAGCGTCGGAGGACGGCATGATGGGTCTAGACAGAATAGCTTAGAACGAGGTGGGATCATGTAAACCAATCTCGACCAATTATTGCCCTTGCTGCGTAAATGTTGCGTACATAGGCCCACCGGAGTTTGAGCCAAAAAAATGGTTGCCGATATCCCGCCAATAGACCCTGTATTGGTCGGATTTTGGCGAGATGTTGGCGAAAAAAACCTCGGGTCAACATTGCGCGACTATATGCTGTTCTGGGCCAATATTTCCTGTAGAGACGCGGAGTAGTAAGATGGTCTCCTAACTATTCGTAGAAGGACAAAACAAAGGCAGAAGGTTGCGCACTTTCAGTTTCCCGTCGAGTTGTTGCATCGGAAGGCGGCGCCGCTGGTAATCATGCCCGGCAGTGAATGGATGGGGTAAATAATATAAAGGTGGGTGCGCATGGTACCGGTAAGCCCTAGAGTAATTGAAAGGAGCGTTGGTGGAACACACTGAATTCTTGCGAGTCGTGATATATCCTCCCGCCATTTCTGAAGCCATGAAGGTCAAAGATATCCGGACAGGCATCGACAACCTACCTGTTCACCCACTTCACCGTGGTACACAGCAGCAGCTAGATTTCCCTCTCGGCCGTCCGAGTGCTGAGTACATTCGTCGAGCACCCACTTGTCCATGTCGACGATGAACTACACTGGAAGATACGACATCTCGTTTTAGGTGAAGGTCGCTGAGTGGGAACGTCCGAAAGTCTGTCGATGATTAGATCTCTTTCGCCTCTTAAACAGGATGAGCATTCGAGGATCACCGGTGATCGTCCCGTTCACCTGTGCTACGACGAGTGGAACGTTGATTAAGCGCGGGGTCCAGTCCGTCCGGATTTTTGTTTTCACTCCTCGTGTTACTTTCGAAGTGAGGCTGGCTCGTTCCATTTAAGCAGACAAAGAAAGCGAGAGGAGAAGCCGCAAGTAGCCCTTGGAAAATGGATTTTTGCGTGAATATTGATTTGACACAGATTTTGAATGGGCGTAAGCATCGAAGCATGTGGAAGGGCAGCGTTGCCACCGAATTCTCGCAGAAAGCCCGACTTGGAGTTAACGCAGAGTTGAGTTGCTGGCTCACGGCAAACCGTTCCCGATTATTTGTCCCTAGTCATGCAGCCAAGCACGGCGGCACCGCCACACGGTATCTCTCTCTCATACGTCCATCCCGCCCAATTCCTCGCCCAATCCCCCGCTCCAAATTGCGCTTCAGCAGGCTCATATACCACCCCCCATAGGCCTCCGAGCTTCTTGGACTGCGGTTCAGCCATTTGGCAACGAAAATCGGGTTACGATATCGAGTGGTACGTGCTCGGGAATTAGGTATATTCAGGGTTACTCATTCGGCGCTAGGGTCGATTGGCATTGAGACGAGACTAGGTTATTAGGTTAGTAGGCTGCTTGTACAGCGCTCGGATCGCCTCGCTGACTGGCCTCCCATCTCCGTCTTTCTCCTGGTTTCCACTTTGGTGCACTCCTCTTTATCTCGGCGTCCATTTCTCCTTCCACATCGACGGAATACACCCTTGGCGATCTCAGCAATTTGTTTTTCATCACTCCGGACGCAGGGAATCCCGATTCCGAGTGACACCCATTAGTGGTGGGTCCCTCCATTTGACGGCGTATTGATATTGATTCTTTCTTTGTAGCTATACAAGTACTGCAGCGACTACGATACGCCCTCGGAGTCGACACGCCCGCGCGCCCTCCGATGGTAAATGCAGCCCGCCACTCATGGACAACAACGACATGCATCAGGGATAGGACTGGGGACTGGCACTGGCCCCCCGGCGCCAGCGCCGCAGCGAAGGAGCCTGCTGGGGAGCACGCGGACGGAGAAGCAGCAGAAGCAGACGCAGTATGGCGCCACTGGGAGCGGCGTCCACGCAGGGAATGGCGCTGTGGATGGGATAGGGATGGAGAGGAACGGCGTGGTGATAGGGCCGACCCCAGGAGCGAGCGGCTCGACGTCGGCGTCGACGGTGCCGCAGAAGCGCAAGCTGGGCATGGGGATCGGCCATGGGAATCCGCAGGCGGGCAATAAGGCGCGCCGGGAGGATGATGGGCGGCGGCGGGAGCGGGAGGGCGATGGGCTTGGGATTTCGGGCAAGCCGCATTCGCGCGCGGGCGGTGCCAGTCGTAACGGCGTCGGCGTCGGTCGAAGCGCCGGCACAAACGGCGGCGGCGCCAACGCCGACTCGGGCGACGAAATCCGCTGTCGATGTGGCTCTTCGCTCGACGACGGCTTCTCCATCGCATGCGACGTGTGTGGGCGCTGGTGCCATGCGGCGTGTTTTGGTATTGCGAAGGAGAGCGTGCCAGAGGAGTGGAGGTGCTGGGTGTGTGCGCCTGGCAGTCATCTTGGTGCGTGCGATTTCTTTTGTTTTCGTTCTATCCTTTGCGAGAGCGGGTCGGCGTCGTGTCGACGTCTGGACTTGCTTGGGAATGTCGTCCTTGTACGGGAGTACTGCTTCCCTTCCTTGGACGGACAGTCCTCTTGTCCTTTCTTATCTGCCTCTTCATCCTTGACGCCGTTCCATGCTGGGCGTCGTTATCGCAGTTGCAGTCGATGTCATCCTTGGCCCCCTCTTCCTTGGCGCATTCGTGTCTTACTCTTCATACCCTTCTCACTCTGCCTGTCGGGTACTCGCCCGATTTTATTCATTTCTTACTTTCTTTGTGCTACTGGTTGTCATATCTTTGCGCGGACCTCGTGCTTCCTTTACTTCGAGGAGCAAGTGGACGTCCTCATGATGAGGCCGATCTCAAATCCTTCTTCCCACACGTCGCGCGTCCTAGCCCGTTTTTTTTTGCTCTTTCTTGCTATTCGTCGTATCGGCGGGTTAATTTTGCCTCGTTATCTTCCCTCACTTGCACCCTCTCACCCTTTTGAAAACCATTTACATTTGCTTACTCTACTCTAGACCTTCCTCCGCTCCCCAACGCAGCGGCAACGAATAACCGCCGACGCCGCGCGAGCATCTCGGCTCGGCGCGCCAGCACCGTCGACCCCGCGCCCGCCGCCGCCAACGCCACCAACAACGCCAGCGACGCCGCTGCCGAGGAGCAACTCATGGAGGATGAGCGCATGCAATACGTGCTCATCGAGGACGACATCGTCCCGCACGCCAACACGCAGCGCAAATTGCGCGCGTACGCGGCGACGTGGAGGGGCGTGTCGGCGCTGTCGTCTGCGCCGGCGGAGACGCCGTCTTCGGGGTTGGGGAACGGCGCTGGGCTTGGGCTTGGGCACGGACACGGGCAGGGACATACGCCGTTCGTCTTCCCCGCGCCGCCGGCTGCGCATCCGACGCTGCTGCAGCCCATCGTCCCCTCCTCCACCCACTCCTCGTTGTCTTGTGTATACCCGTTCGGCGCGCCCGCCACCACCTCCACCACCACCGCCGCATCCTTCCTCCCCCCGAGCTTTGCGCTGCACACCGCCTCCCCCGCGGCGCCGCGTACCCTCCTCGCGCGCTACCCCTCCACCATCACGCCCTCTTCCGTCTACCTCGCCGCGCCGACGAACGGCTACGCGCACGCGGGGCTGCCGAAGCGCTTCGTCCACCTCGTGGGCCCGCCGCTGGACGTGGCACTGGATGCGCGGGGGAGCGGGGGGCGGGGGCGGTGGGTGCGCAGTGGGTGCTGGCCGAATGCGGAGGTGCGGGCGTTTGTGTGTCCGGGGGAGGGTGGGCGGCGGCCGGCGCGACGAAAAGGGTTGGGAGAGACCGGACACGCCGTTGGGGGAAAGGACGGAGGCGGCGAAGGCGGTGAAGGGGAAGGGGAGGAAGAGTGCAAGACGCACTTTGGGATATTCGCGACTAGGGCGTTGAAGGAGGGGGAGGAAATTGTGGTGGGGTGGGAGTGGGACGATGCGAATGCGGTGCATCGCGTTAGGGAGGTTGCGGGGGTTAATGGGCTTGGGTGCGTATACTTCATTTTATTTGTTTGGACTTTTCTTCCGTCTCTGCCTTCCTCCCTTTTTTCTACATCTATCTATTCGTCTACTTTCACGGTCGATTTTCTCGCACTACTGTCGACATTAGGCTTCTACCCTCCGCCTCTTCTTCTCCTTCACGCCTGTTCGCACTTTGTTTTCTGCTCTTCGTGCCATTATTTCTCTATCTTGGGCTGTTTTTCGTTTTTTTTGTTCTTGCTTTGTCCGTACACTTTATGCGCGTCTATTCTCCTGCGTAAAATACCTCTTGACCTATGTACTGCTTCTTGCTGTACTGTCTTCACGGCGACTTTGCCCACCACGTATATTACTCCACTCATCCATTTCCTCCCCTTCTATTCTTCCATGTCGTCTCTTCCACGTCTCGGCAATTTACTGACTTGTCTTTTCCCCCAGAATACCCAGCGCGCCAACGCCCGCGCAACGACACCTCATCGCGCAACTCGCGAATATCCTCCACACGCTCGGCAGCTCGGAGTGCGCATGCACACCCGCGTCGTCCTCGATATCCACACCGGCTGCGCCTGCCCCTCCGTCGCTTCCACCACCGTCGACGCGCCCGCCTGTCTCGAAGGGACGGAGGACAACGCCTGGGAGCGAGAGGGAGCGCGTGTCCGTCGCTGCCGCCATGGAGAAACGCGCGGCGTCTGCGGAGGCGGACCGGCAGGAGGAGGAGGAGGGCGAGGGCGAGGAGCACGGCATCCCCGAGGCAGACCGCGCGTGCGTTATCCGCGCCATCGAGGATGTGGTCTTCCCCCCGGTGCCGTCGTCTAGGGCCGGACCCGGGCACACGGACGACGAACAGATGGATGTGGATATCGAGGGCGAGGACGGGCTGCGAGTGCACCACGGCTCGTCTTCGTCCTCGTCCGTCGCCTCATTACCCACCCCGCGATTGGGCGGCGCCTCTTCGCTCGCGCCAGCCGCCGTCATCCGCCGCGCGTCGTTATCGCCCGCGGCGCCATCAACGTCAGCCCTCCACCCACACGCCGCCGCCGCCACCTCATCGTCGTCCTCCTCCTCGGCATCTGCGTCGACGAGCAAGCCCACCGGCCCTGGACGCACCCGCAAACGGCTCGCGGGCCCGGGCGTCCCGCCCCCGAGTCCAGAGGCACCGGACCCGCGGTGGGGCCCGCTCATCGGCGCGGCGCGCGGGGTGCGGGCGGTGGAGAGCGTGCAGGGGAGCGGGGGGTGGGGCGGTGTGGTGCTCGATCGGCCGCTTGGGACGTCTTTTGCGTCGGGCGCGGGAGGAGGGTGGTGTACGGGGCGTTCGCGCCGGAGGGATTGGGGTATGCGGGCGAGGGAGGGGAGTACGGCGGCGGGGATGGGTATGGGCACGGCTACGCGAGCGGGAGCGGGGGGTATGCGGACGCCGGCGCCAGCACGAGTCGGGCGGGTGCGAGTGCGAGCAAAGATTTTGCTGTATTGGAGCGCGCGGGCGGCTGGGACGTCGTGCCCGACGCGTCGTACACCACCAGCTCGTCGTCGTACGTTGCGAGGGCGAGCTCGTCGTCGCAGCGTGCGTGGGACGAGATGGAGGAAGATCTGGATGTGGATGTCGTTGGCGTTGGCGAGGTCGGAGGTGTGTGTCTTTCTTACCTTTTTCCTTACTCCATCCTCCCTTCTGTTATGTCACTCGTTTTGCTGACGATCCCGACAGAAGCCCCTTCACGGTCTGAACGCGCGCGTGGAAATCTCGGCGCCGCGAGCGCGAACGAGTGGAGGAGCAGCGTGTGCAAGAGGAGGTTTGTCCGCCCAAGATGCGCAAACGGTGGAAGAGCGGCGCTGCGGACGGCACCCCGGCGACCCAGGCTGCGTCTCTACCGCGGACTGCGACGCAGACGCAGATGCGTCCGCCGCTGGTGACGGATAAGGGGAAGAGCAAGGCTCGGGCGCAGGACGAGGCGATGGACGTCGATGTGAATGTGGATGTCGAGGCCCTCGATGGAGAATCTGGTCGGTCTTTCGTCTCATTCTGCAATCTTTTGATACTGATTCTTGGCTTCTGTGTAGCACATTCTCTTGCCGGTCGACCACCAGCCGCACCCCCGCCACCACCCCATCTGCAGCCTTCGCTCCCTTCACTCGCCGCGGGGACGGGGACGTCGCCCAGCACGAACTTTGCGCGTCTCAGCCTCCAGTCGCCGCATCCTGGCGCGGGCGTACCACGACCCGCGTGGTTTCCTTTCGGCGCGGGGATGGACGTGGACCGGGCTTCCGCACGGCGACGCGCAGGTTGTGCGCGAGGGCGACGAGAAGCAGGGAGGCGAAGACGTGGAGCCAGATGCAACTGCGGATGAGGCTGTGGAAGCTGCCGCATCGCCTTCAATACGCGCCAAATCCCCGGTTACGGAGACGCCACCCGCGGACGCAGGACCATCTCCAGCACCACCCGTGCGTCTTGTCGAGTCCGCTGTCGACGTCGATGCTCTGCACGAGGACGTCCACGACGTCTCCACCACTTCGGATGCCACCGACTACCACCACGAACTGGATCAGGACCACGACCAGGACTTGCTGATGGTTGACGGTGTGGAGGATCCGTACCGGTCGTCACCGCAAAGTCCGAGTCCTGCGCCAGAGTCGGCGTCCGAGCGTGGAGTGACGCCGGAGCCCGCGCCGCGTGTCCTGGAAGAGGGGGAGGCAGACGACGACACGCTGCTGCGCGAGCCAGCGGTCACCGGCGTGGTTCTTCCGGACTGGGGAGGCGCGCGATCTCCTGCTTGGGGTCCCGTATCGCCGGAAGCTCCCGCGCCGGTGTCACTCGCGCGCGATCCTACACCCCCGCCTGCTCCTCCGCCCGCGCCTGCGCCGCCGCCCGTCGTCAAGGTCGCATTTAAGGAGTGGCAGGCGCGGAGGAAGCTGGAGCGGGCAAAGGAAGAGGAGGCGCAGGAGCGCGAGCGCGAGCGCGAGAAGCAGCAGCAGCAAGAGCTTGAGCGCGAGCGGGAGAGGGAGAGGGAGAAGGAGAAGGAGAAGGAGGACGCCCAGGGCGAGGACAAGGAGAATAAGGTCGTGGCCAAACCCGAGGACGGCCTCACGCGCATACTCGATGGTATTCGCCGCTCTGCCGTTGGTGACAAGGCTCCACCCGACGACCCTGTGCGCGACGACGTCGTGATGGCTGACGCGGCACCCGTTCCTCGCGTACCTTCCCCACCGCCATCGGCGGTCGTATCAGTGGAAGCTCCGACGCCCAAAGCGAAAGGGACGCCGCTGACGTTGCCAGCGTTCGTCGCGACTGGTCCCGAGCACCTCTCGCCACTCAGCGTGTCCAGTTCTTTGCATTCCAGAACACCGTCGCCGAGACTCGTTAATGGACTCAAGCGGGAGCCGTCGCCCCTCGTCGTCAACGAACAGGTCTCACCGCCAATACCCAATGGCGTTTTCAAGTACACACCGCTCGAACCCTTCCCTCACTCCTTTCCACCACCCCGCGCTATCCCTTAGACGTCGACCGCCGATTGGCGATACCCTTCGCCACCGCTTTGACGGCCTCACCTCCGAGTCTAGCGACCAACGGTGCCTTCAAACGACGCGGACTGCCCTCGCAGGGTCCTCCTCCCCCCGCGCGAGAATGGACTCCGCCGTCCTCTACTTCCCACGCACGCGTCCCGTCGCAAGAGGAGGGTGAGATCCTCAGCCCGACGTTATCAGCTCCGCCACCCCTTCCCTCCCGTTTTGCCTCTGGGTCGCAATCCACACCCCGAACGTCGCCATTTGCGTCTTCCTCTGGGCCGCGACGGCCGTCTCCTTTTGGCTCGTCGTTGGGCCCTTCACGGACCTCGCCTTTTGCGTCGGGATCTGGTCCACAACAGCCCTCTCCTTTCGCGTCTTCGTCTGGGTCCCCCACGCGCGTCGTCCTTTATGGCCTCGCCCGTCCCTCCGCACACATCTCCGTTTGCGTCCTCGTCTGTTCCCCCGACTCAGCCGCGCTCGCACCAGACAAATCCGATGCAGCGTCTTCCGCCGAGTGCACCCAAAGCTCTGCGCGAGGCGCAGGCTTCGACGGCTGCTGCTGCAGCTGGCCCCAGCGGTGGAGCGGGTCGTGGTGGGCGCTTCAATGGATTGGTGCCGCAGACGATGCCCGCAAATCTTTGGAGCCGTTGCCGCGGACTAACAGACGAGGGGGTAACGGCCGGAAACGTCGATAATCATATCCGTTTTCTCTTTCCTCTTTTTATTTTGGGCTTTTGAACTCCTAATACGCCGCTATCGATTTTCCTCCTTGTCGCTGTGTCTCTTGTCTCCTTTTGCCCGTAACTTTATATTTTCCTTACCTCCGTATCTTCCTTTTCCGAATGACCTTGTTGTGCTACATATACAATACACATATCGTATGTAATAATGGTCAAATGTATTTGTGTATTCAGAATCGAAACCTGCCTGCCACTTGCCTGCCGCTCTCGACCTCACTCAGCCTAGTCGCTTCGATATCGTAACCGAGCTTAGATAGGAAATGCCTTTTGCGGCTTTGGCTCCAAACTACCACCATCGATCTCTCGGCGGAGGTCTTACCCTCGCGCCTCAAAACACCCCCGCTCTGGCCTCTCCACTGTAGGTACGGTTGCACCGCCTGGGAGCGTGCTGTGTGCGCATGTTTGGCAGTAGCCTGTAGGTAGCCGCATCCATCCTTGCGCAGCGATACCGCGGGATCCTCAGTGTCTACGACGCCCAGCAGACGTTCTGGACGTCTCCACAGTTCCTTTCGCCTTTCTTCTGCGCTGGCATCCTAATTTCGACTGACGGGAACCATTTAAGTATTTCGTGGCCGCTTTGGAGACACTGGTTTTCACACTTGCCCACCGGAGACTCACCTTGAGCATACCCGAAGCGCTTCCTCGTCTGGAGCCGGACGTACTTGATAAATGCTGGGACCTCGAATTGCTGGCGGCGATTTCTGCTCACAACGATACTCGGAGACAGGTACATATACAGCAAGACCTCTGATAAGTAAATCCTCCGCAGGCGATCACTCCGGAGCATTGCAATAATTAATATTGACTACTAGGAAGTGTCTATCGGGCATTCGAAGGGACAGAGAACGTAGACCAAGAAGTCGGTTCAACGTAGGCGAAGTTCACGTAGGCAAAGTCTACGCCGGGCAAATAATGCGATTCGTCCCGCTGCGATAAGGAAGAGAGGTGGCGGGTGGGGGCACAGCGCAGGGACGGGAGGAGAGGTGAGGAGGGTGGACCAAGCACGTACGAACACAGGAGGAGGGCCACGGGTGTGGGTAATGGGTGAAGGCGGAACTGGAGTTCCGCATATCGCTTCGCCGCCGTCCTTCCATCGTGCGCGCAAGAGAGCAAGACTCTCAGCCCCGCGCGCTCGCCACCACCGTGCACTCGAGCTCGTTCTGGACGCCCCGTCGTTCTTCAAGCTTCAAGCTTCATCTTCCGTCGACTGCACGGCAGCTCGCTTTGTGTGTAACAGGGCATGCGCGCACCTCTATCATTCACCACACGACTCTGCACCCGCCCCGTCCGACCCTCTGCACCCACCTAGTATAGACCGCGCGCTGCCCGGACGTCGTCTGCACCGGGCGCGGGTTGGGCGCGCGCCAAGTTTACTCGTTTGGGGAGGAAAAGCGGAGGGCGCCGGGAGTATTGTACAGTGCCTTGATTTGAGTAAGTTGAGGAGCACGTATCGGTCCAGCGATGCCCAGGGAAATCTCCGACTGCGAATGCCCGGCTGAATACTGCCGCAGTCAAGCCGCAGTAGCGCTCCATGGGAAACGCCCAGTAACACCAAACAGGCCCCCGGCGAATGAGATCCCCGGCGCAATGAACTCCCTACTGTAAACTCCGAGGTCGATTCAGCAGTTACCAAGGTGTGCAATTTCTAGGCTAGAGCACCGCCTTTCCCAAGTTGACAACAATTAATCGTTTGACACTGACAGCTCCATTTATTTTTACATCCCGTCTTATCAGCGCGAAGCTGTCCTCTCGGCGCTTACACTCCCTTCACACCACCACCATCCATGGTCATTGAGACTCGCTCAGACGATGAGTACACCTCTAGCTCTGGCCCGTATGAGCCCGTATTCACTTCGTGCGCTCTTCCCTTATCTTACGCCGTGTCCGAGCCCGAGCTGATGGCGTGTATTCCAGGTCTGGCGGCATGTTTACGGGCTCGCAGCACTTCACAGTGGTTGGAGGGACGTTCAATAACAGCACAAAGAATTATGTTATGACTCAAGCTATCCCACCTGGTCCGCATTTTGCTGTGAGTCCGGCGAATGTTCACTCTTTTGCAGACTTTCGGATGATTCCGATGGGGGACATAGACCTTCAAAACGAACTCACAGTGAACAAGAAATCAGGGGTAGTTGAGCGCCGCTGCGAACGCAACTGTGCTCGGCGGGTATACTCTGCAACAATTAATGGCCGAAACTCGAACGTCACTGTGGCCGTGTACCAGGGCGACGGTGCGGAGGAGGTGGTTAATTTTCCTTCATTCAAATACTTCTTGACTCCGTTGTCGCAGGACTGGGGGCGAGATGCTGAAATGTATATGTCTGCGCGGTGAGTTCTATTCGATTTTTGTCTCGAGTGGGGCCTAAATTTCATTCAGCCACCCAAATATAATTCAGATTTATGGAGCAGCGAGTTATGGCAATATACACGCCACAGTGTTCCACGGCCGTGTGTTATTCAATTCCAAATGTACACCTTGAAGTTAATCCTTGGTAGATCTGGTACCACTCACCCAATTCCTAGCTCCCCATCCGCCCATCATGAAGGTGTATCTTTACGGGTGTTATGTATGTTCATTGATTAGCCGCTCTATGTCCCATTTTGACCTTTCTGGAGTCGGTGGAGTGGAGTGTACGCAGATCAGAACTCGATTTGGTTCCCCTACTGACTCATTCCCAGCGGGTGAGAAATTACCTACAACCACTGCAGCAAAGGGTCAGCACCATGTTTAACATTGGCCTACCCTAACTCGTTTCAGAACCTGTACCCTTTGGAGTGTACAATGTGGATACGAACCTCAACCGGTCGACTCTCTGTGGACCCCGTTCCCCCCGGATGCCGGCAGTGCGCTCGCCTTGCATCCACCTGGATACCTTTTCCCCAGTTTTGTGACTGCTGTTGAAACCTCCCTCCGACGGGCAGCCAACCGTTTGGGTCCACCAAACTCCGAGGTCTTTGCTATTAAGTCCCTGGCGCCCGAACAGTATTATCGCATATGTTCTGTATATCTGAGCCAACATCGGGATGGCTCCATTTTACCTCCGCGACAGTTAATATCGGAGCGGTCATTTCCTGGCCTTCAGGACATCAATATGATGAGAATGCTGAGATCGCTCTCCTGCCGGGGGTCGATGTTAAATACAGTAGTTGGCGGCGTGGCAGGGCGGAAAATGGTTGGAGCTGGTATTTGAGTTTTTCTCCCATCTTCGCTCACTCACTCCATTATCACAGTTGCAGGGCTGATGATGTACTCAACACCGAAATCAGCCTCGAAGTGTATTCTTATTATCCCGAAGGTTGGTTGAGTCAAGCGAATCTTGTCTTTAGCCGCCTTCAAATCACATCTAATTTGGAGGATTATGGTGCGGCTCGTATTTCGCTCACGTTGTGCGATGGATAACCTTTCAAGAAGTTTTCATATCACACATTTCCTTCACACTCGCAATTGGACGTGCAGGGGAGGACCCTCCACCGGGCTATCTGTTCCTCTGTCCAAGGGAGGACTTTCGAACCGGCCCATCTTCATTCAGCTGGCCGAAATGTCCAGCATATTGGTCGCTTGATCCCGAGGGCATCGAGGCACTCAGCACGGAAGAGGCAGCACGGCTTGGGTTCCCATCTTTCCAACTGGCTACGGATGTCCAGGGAAGCTCTTGGGATGCCAGTGTTTATCCCGGCCTTCGTAAATTTCATCAAGCCAAGGGGTTCGATCCAGACAGTCAAGAGGTTGCCCTACATCTAGGCCACCCCCTTTACCAACTGTCGGGAGATGTGAATGCTCCACTTGCCTATGGTGAGCTATCTTATGGAGAACTCCAGCAGATGCGTCAACTGACGGCACAGGAGTTCCGGCGCTCGAGGAGTCACCAATGTTCTTTTCACGGGGCTTCCGCGTCACAATGATGGTTCAGTTGATGTTGATCTTCTCTCTTTCGTTATTCTCGCTGTATGAGCAATTATTTTGACGTTAGACCCTTTGTAATATTCCCGGTTTGATAATTTTTAGTTGCTCCGTACCGTGTTCAACCGCGAAGTGGCATCCTACCAACTCGAGCTCAACAGGGCATGCGCGCACCTCTATCTTTTCACCGCACGACTCTGCGCACTCGCCCCGTCCGACCCTCTGCATCCACTCAGTATAGACCGCGCTGCCCTGACGGCGCGCGCCAGGTTTACTCGTTTGGGGAGGGAAAGCGGAGGAAACGGGAGTAGTGCATGAGTGAATACTACATGGATTAATGGCTTCAGATTGCCGAGGCATTGTTTACTCGGCAGGTCGACCGCATCAGCCTTGGAACGGCGGGGGTTGCCGAGCCAGCTTTCAATGAAATCGATCAGTGATCTTCTCAAGGCCATCACACATTTTCTCTCAGCCTCCACGACGCCTTGGCGGCCATGGCCTCACCGAACTTTTGCTCCTTGGCCTCGCCGAACTTAAACTTTGCTCGCAGATAAGTACTGCGCACTCCCGAAATACCATCCCAGCCACACGAATGTCCGGCCGAACGCGCCTTTTCCCAAGGACTCCACTGAGCGCATTCGACGTCATCGTCGATCGAGCGAAACCTCCGGTTCCCTGAATAGAACGGTTAAAACAAGAACACTGTACTCATCTCTCTGCGCACCATGACATCCCTCTTGAAACACCGACATGGGCGCGCAAAACCTGACGATCTGGAGTCGGGGCCATCGACGCCAACATCTCCAACGCACGATGAGAAACAGCAGAATGGCGACGCAGCGGCAGAGCCAAATTATGACGGCGACGAGTACGATGTGTTGCTGCAATATGCCAAGGACCAAGCTGAGAAGGCGGAGCAGCACGACGACGAGGAAGACGAGGGGGAGCAGAAGCGGAAGCGGTTGTGGTACGCGCCGTGGAAAACGGTCGCTGTTGAGAGCGACAAGGAGCGGAAGGTATGTTTGTCGTCTCGTTGTTTTCTTATCCGTCGAATGTGATGTGCAGATACCGGACGATTGGCTCCAAACTAACATGACGCAAGGGCTTGCGGACAGCGATGTCGAAACGCGCAGGAAACAATTTGGATACAACGAGCTGCAGAGGTGCGTAAATTCCTACCACGCTAGCGGAACGTCCCTCACCCCTGCGTGTCTCTAGCCCCAAAGAAAATCAATTCCTCAAATTCGTCTCATATTTCCGCGGCCCCATTCTCTATACGATGGAAATCGCCGTCGTCCTTTCCGCTGGACTTCAAGACTGGATTGATTTTGGTGTTATTGTGAGTTCCCTGTCCTCCCCTCGTAGCTTCGCCGCAACCACTTGGCTAACCAAGCCTAGATCGGGATTCTCTGCCTCAACGCCGGAGTCGGCTGGTACCAAGAAAAACAAGCCGGCGACATCGTAGCAGAACTGAAAGCCGGCATTGCGATGAAGGCGTTCGTGGTCCGCGGCGGGAAAGAGGTCGAGATCGAGGCGCGCGACTTGTGTCCGGGCGATATCGTGAGCTCGCTCCTTCGGCTCTACTTGACGGGATCTGACGAAACCGTGTTGTAGGTAATTTTGGAGGAAGGCAACACGATTCCCGCAGACGCACGGGCAAGTCTTTTCTCTTTAAATTATTTCCGTTTCCCTGTTGACGGTCCAAAACAGATCCTAGCAAGCTACGACGACAAAGACGGGTCCAAGGCGAAGGAAATCCAGAACAAGTCCAGCACATCCAAATCCGGAGCAACTGACAAGAAGCGCGAAGCGGGCCATGACAGCGATGACGGAGACGATGACGACGAGGACCGCGGCCCGTCGGTGCTCTCCGTCGACCAGAGCGCGATCACGGGCGAGTCGCTCGCGGTAGACAAGTTCATTGGGGATATCGCGTATTATACGTGTGGAGTGAAGCGGGGAAAGGTGCCCAAATATATTCTTCATATCCGTTTTTGACTTGCTACTGACTTGTTGCTTTGAACGTAGTGCTACGGTATGGTGAGCGCCACCGCCAAACAATCCTTCGTCGGGAAGACCGCTACCCTGGTTATGAGTGCGTCTCCCTGCGTTCACCCATGTCGCAAAATCCTCCTCTTCATTTATTGAAATATCTCAATGTAGGCTCGAACGAAACCGGCCACTTTCAAATCGTCCTCGGCGGCATCGGCACGACGCTCCTCGTGCTCGTCTTGGTGTTCATATTCATAGTTTGGGTTGGCGGATTTTTCAGGTGCGTGTCCCTTCATACTCATTCTTTCTCCTCGTCCTCTCTCTTTTTCTTCCTTCGCCGGAGCTGATTTCGTGAAATGAAGGGGCATCAGAATCGCTTCTCCAAAGGAAAACTCGTTGCTTGTCTACGCTTTGGTCTTCTTCGTATGTCTCCCTCCTTTCTCCGCGTCGCCGCTTACAAGTTCATGTGCATGTACCTAGATCATTGGCGTCCCTGTCGGCCTTCCCTGCGTCACTACCACCACAATGGCTGTCGGCGCGGCGTACTTGGCACGGTGCGAATTCGTCTTTCCTCCCTCTCTGCATCGACTCGTACTAAGATGGAACAATCCTCCAGTCGGAAATGCATTGTCCAAAAGCTCACCGCCATCGAGTCGCTCGCGGGCGTGGATATGCTCTGCTCCGATAAGACCGGGACGCTCACGGCGAATAAGTTGTCGTTGAATGAGCCGTATGTGGCGCCTGGTTCGTTTAACTCCCTTTCGTTTATTCATTCGCCGAATTGAGCTGATGTTATGGTTATTTTATACAAGGCGTCGACAGGGACTGGTTCATGACCGTTGCGGTCCTCGCTTCTTCGCACAACATCAAGTCGCTCGACCCGATTGACAAGGTTACGATTATCGGACTCAAGGTACGCACTGTTTTGTGATTTTCGTAAACGCCATCCTGAGGACGATGGAAAGGACTTTCCTGGAGCCCAGGAAAACCTGCGCAGCGGATGGAAGACGCACAAGTTCACGCCGTTTGATCCCGTCTCGAAGCGCATCGAGGCGGAGGTAGAGAAGGACGGAAAGAAGTACACTGCGTGCAAGGGTGCGCCGAACGCGTGCGTCTTTCAATCTTCTTCTCTCATTTCTTTCCCGTGATTCCTTCCATGTGCCGATGATTAAACAATTATTTCAGCATTCTGAAACTCCGAAAATTCGACGTCAAAACCGTGAACGAATACCGCCAGACGTCGCAGACCTTCGCCGAGAAGGGATTCCGCTCCCTGGGTGTTGCGATCAAAGAGCAGGGCAAGGACTGGGAGCTGCTGGGTATTATGAGCATGTTCGATCCACCCCGAGCAGATACCGCTTCGGTGAGCGGATATTTCCTGCGTTTGAATAGACGTCGCCCGAGCGTTAGCGAGGGCGTGGAAAACGCGCGTATTGATCGTGTATATAGACCGTGCACGAGGCGCAGGATCTGGGCATCCACATTAAGATGCTTACAGGCGACGCCGTTGCCATTGCCAAAGAGACCTGCAAGCAGCTGCAGCTCGGCACGAACGTATACGACTCCCAGCGCCTGATTGGGAGCGGGATGAGCGGGTCAGACGTGCGAGATTTCGTCGAAGCTGCTGGTGCGTGGCTAGTCTCCGATTTCTCTTACGTCGAAGTGATGCATGGTTGGTTGCAGATGGTTTCGCAGAGGTGTTCCCTGAGCACAAGTACCAGGTTGTCGAGATGTTGCAGCAGCGTGGCCATTTGACGGCGATGACTGGAGACGTTTGTGCTTTCCCAGCATCGCAATGCTCCCTAGTTGACGTGAGATTCAGGGTGTGAACGATGCCCCATCGCTGAAGAAGGCGGACTGCGGAATCGCTGTTGAAGGAGCGAGTGACGCTGCGCGCTCAGCTGCTGGTACGTATATCCTACTTGTCCAGATGTCTCACCTGTGCATACCGTCACCCTCAGATGTCGTTTTTCTGGACGAAGGGCTCACCTCGATTATCACTTCTATCAAAGTCGCTCGCCAGATTTTCCATCGCATGAAGGTAAATTTAATTTTGTCTTCCGTGGTGAGTTGCTGACGCGATTCAAGGCATATATTATCTACCGTATTGCGCTCTGTATTCATTTGGAAGTTTATTTGGCGCTGTCGATGCTCATCCTGAACGAGACTATCCGGGTGGATTTGGTATGATTTATCCGAGTTCAAACGATCGTCTATGATATCTGACTGATCACCTTCAGATCGTATTTCTGGTTCGTTTCACCACTCTTGGAGATGTGAGGAAGAGATCTCACGGACCTCCTAGGCTATATTCGCTGACGTCGCGACCATTGCGATTGCATACGACCGTGCACCATGTACGCTCATCCCTTTCCGCCAATACCAACCGGATTTTCACTTACGGGTTCACAGATGCCAAGTCGCCTGTTGAGTGGGAACTCCCGAAAGTTTGGGTGATCTCAACAGCAATGGTGCTTTTTCCCTCCAATATTTCCGTTGGATGTCGCTTACTTATTGACTCTTAGGGCCTCATCCTCGCTGCTGGCACATGGTCAGTAGTTTTGTTAATTGACTCGAAGTTGAATAATTGAATGCCGTGCTCCTTAGGGCCATCCGAGGTACGCTTCTCAGAGACCCTAGCGGTGGTATTATCGAGAACTTCGGAAGGTATGTCCTCTATTCTGTTTGCACTCGTCAAGTACGCACTCATTCGACTGTTAGCGTGCAAGAGATCCTCTTCCTCGAAGTAGCTTTGACGGAAAGCTGGGTGCGTCTTGCTGGGAGACCTTTCGTACCTCATGTTAATCTCTGCATAGGTCATCTTTGTGACGCGGCTGAGTCAAGGAAACGACGAGGAGAACGTGCTTCCATCTTTTCAATTGCTCGCGGCGGTAAGTATTGGGATATTCTTGTTCGGCGCATCTTGACCCGCACCTAGGTCTTCGGAGTTGATATTCTGGCATCGCTTTTCTGCCTATTCGGCTGGATTAGTGGAGGGGCAACACATCAAGGGTACGTGCCGATTCTCTATGAAATTTACTTTGCGTTCTCAACTTCATCGTTCGCCAGGCATGTTGACATTGTGCGCGTTCTCAATTGTGTTCTATCCATGATTCCATTTAACATGCCGTACAGGTCACCGTCGTTCGCATTTGGTGCTTCTCCTTCGGCGTTACCGTCGTAGTTGCCCTGGCTTGTGAGTTTCCCGGACTCAGAACCGCACTCAAATGCGAGTACTCACCGCCGCTGTCCAGACTACGTCCTCAACAAATGGAGCTGGCTCGGCCGGCTTGGACGCTTGCCGCGCTCGAAGAAGAACGAGAAACTGGAAAACTTCCTCGCGGAGCTGCAACGGCTGACGATACACCACGAGCGCGGTCACGAAGGGGACGACTACTACCGTATCGGTGCAAGTGAGACGCAGAAGGATGACGAAGAAAGCGAGCATAAGTCGAAGGGTGCGAACGCGAAGAAGAAAGAGGGGAAGGCAAAAGATGGCGAACAGACCGAAGATGCTGATGGTGGTGGTGGGCAGACTCGAGAATCGCAAGACGCCACGAATACGGATACCGGAGGGAAGGACGGTGATGGTGGCCGTGGCGGTACTGATAATGCTCAAGACTCGAGCCGGCAACGTTAACTTATGAAGCAAAACAGCAATATTAATGTAATAATGTCATTTCAATTCGGTTTTGTATCCCCGTAGTCAAAACAAGGGACCGCCACGCCGTGGCGTGCTCCAAGTGGAGACAGTTTCGTCCTGTACGGTGTAATCACCATTTATTTGTGTGCGTTATACGCCTTCACCAGGACAAACTCGTTCCAAGGCTGATGGCAAATCATAGCTGGAATCCCGCAGGTGTCGTTGGAACGTTTCTTAATATGCGGGAAGTTAACAGAGTCCCGCGACGAAATCATTGACTTACCACATTCGCCCCAGGCTCCTGAATATTTACTAAACCAAACGCTAAAGAGACAAATATCGCAGATACGATGTACTTCATCCTTGAAGTGGCGAAGATGACAGTGATATATTGGGCTATAACTCGCCGCTTTTATAGCTCGAGCTTTTCTTAGGAACGGCTCATGTGAGCAGAAGGCAAAGTCGGGCGTCAACGTAGGCAGAAGGAATGTTCCACATAAAACTTGCGCTGACAGCAGATTTTATTAAACAGGAAGCTGTATTCCTAGCGACACACTCAACAGAAGCTGGAAGAAAATTTTGATGGATGTTCAGCGAAGGGAGACCGAAGTTGCAGATGGTTAGCGCAATGGATGAATCGAAGATCAACTGTCAGATATTATTTTTCTGATACGACATTTAGATTCGAACCTGCCGGGTTCATCGGAATTGTTCAATGTGCACTCTTGTGCGCCAAGGATCATTCTTGGAACAGGGGCACAGCCCTACAGAACTCCATTGCAGCGAGAGGTTAGATGTGGTCTATTGCAAGAGACGATCAGCGCCTGTTTGTTTAGCGCTCCAGCCGAGATAGGTCCGACTTTGCCGGGCGAAATGGTGGGCGCTTAAGAGCGGAGCCACCATCTATACAACAGCAACAGCGGCGAGACCAAGCTCGGTGACCACGCCCTCTGTGGAGTGAGCGAACGACGGCGATCCTTCCGACTTCCATCTTTACAAGCATTCAAGGGACTTGCCTGGACTTGCTTTCGATATACTGTATAACAGGTCGCATTTCGGCAACTCCCGTCGGATGATGCGGCATGTTCTCGGCATGTTCGATTGCTTGACTTATTATGGTTCAAACTTCGGAAGAAAGAAGCAGCATACGCAGAGCTGACGACTCCACAAATAAAGTGAAAGGTACTTGTATCGAGCCGGGCGTCAAAACTACCAGAAGGTATGTCCTACAAAAAACTCAACGATGAACCTGCGCCGAGAACGGATGCGACTCAACAGGAAGTTATCTTCCGAACCACAAACACTGAACGAAAGTTGAAAAAAAAGTTCTGATAGAAGTGGAACGAGAGGGGAAACCGAAGTCGCCGCCTGGATGCATTCTCACACCGGATGAATAGAAGACCAAATGTCAGATATCATAGATTGTATGACCTTGGATTCAACTTGCCGGCACTGTTCACAGTGCACCCTGCCGCGCCAATTTCTTGTATTCAAAGGGAACCGCGCTGGGGAACTGCATTGGAACGAGGTGCAATATCGAAACTGTCTTCTATTGACAGAGACGCCCGGCGCCTGTTTGTTCAGTTAGCGCTCCAGCGGAAATATGTCAGAATTCGCTGATCAAACCTGCGATGTCCTCGGCGGTTGAATTTCTGAACCGTTCTATTGCCGACAAGGTGATCTACTGTCAGCGCGCTCAGTGGGCAGGTTGAAAGCTAATGGGAATTCTGAACTGCTGACTCTAGGCCTTGTGGTTGGCATACAGAACTATATATTCAATCAGTGGAGGATACGAGAGGGTGAATGGTTCTGTCTCCCAACCTGTATAAAAGGCGATTCGGGTTTCCACCTCTCTTCAGCTCGTCCACTACTAGCTATCCAACAAAGTTGTTCTCCGCCAAAGCCATCCTCACTGCCTTCGCTCTCGTCGCTGTGTCCTCCGCGGTGCCGGCCGCTGAAGTGATGTTTGCTCCGGTATTTATTTTTCTTTGTGGCCGCCGGCAGGGTGCTGATTGCCTTGTGAATATAGCTCGCGTCCCCGAGCATCACTACCTGCACTGCGCTGTTCCGGATCCTTGCACGCAATGTATTTCTTAGCTGGCCTCACAGGGAGTGTAAACAATAGGCTCGGCCCAACGTCGAAACTATTGCCAAAACCAATTGTTTCGCCATGTATGACGCTGCAGCTGAAACCATAGGAGTTGGCAGCGATTTGAGCTGGGCTGTAGTTGTGTCTGAAACCCAAAGATTCAACAAGGTTGATTGTGCGGCCGAATTCAGCCGTTTCGGCAACATTTTCGCCCCGCTGAATCTTACAGTTTCATGTCCAAATTCAGCTCCAGTTTTATTGTAGCCTAATCTAATGCTTTTGGGGACCAATTCAGCTGGGCTAAAATTTCTTTTTGGCGGTGGAATGTGCGGCCGAATTCAGCCGTTTCGGCAACATTTTCGCCCCGCTGAATCTTACAGTTTCATGTGCAAATTCAGCTCCAGTTTTATTGTAGCCTAATCTAATGCTTTTGGGGACCAATCCAGCTGGGCTAAAATTTCTTTTTGGCGGTGTGAATAGCCATAGCTCTGATAGCTCGCCTCAACAAGAACTTGAGATTTGTGCTGAACTTGAGTAGCGGCTGAACTTAAGTAGGCGCGATAAACTCAAGCTCGAGGGTGGGTGCATGTGCACCCATGGGCACCTCGGGGGGTGTAGGCAAAACTTGCTGAGGGCGGCGGAACTTAAGGTCTGGAAAGTGATGTGGACCGGCAGAACTTAAGTCCAGCTACTCGGATTTCATTAGACTCATTACCAGTCTCCGCTACGGCAAAGGAAGGTGATGAGGTTGTTTGCCGTAGGACAACCTCACCCTTTCTTTTGCCGTAGCGCAGACTGGTTACGAGTCTAGGATTTCATGGTTGCCGATGAATACGCAATCGCTAGCCAGATCCATTCCTTTGTCAAGCCCGTCCGAGACCAAATTCGAATATGATTTCGGACCCCCGGCGTCATATATGTAAAAAAAACTACAAAAACCGGGCCATTGTAATCGGCCATCAGAGAAACCACCAACACCGGAGTTTGAGGCAAAAATTTCACCGCCAGAATTTGGCTAATACAGGGTGTATCGGCGGAATATTGGTGAAATATTGGCCTAAATATTAGGCGGGCATTATTTTGACAATAGGGGGCAGTCAGAGTAGACGATTAACCCGCGATTAATGTCAACGATTCATCAACGATTCTGGATTTAATAAATCGTGGGAGAATCGCCGTAAATCCTTAATCGTCGAGAATCGGTGAATCGCCTCCCGAGGTGATTTAACGACGATTCACGATTCACGCTCCATTCAAATCCTTAACAACACTACATTTTGTTTGTTACCCCAAATGACAAATATAATTATATGTGTTGTAGTCGCGTCTTGAAGAAGCGGGGCACATTGCCCCCACTGCTTGCACAGCCATGTCATGTCCCGATCGGGACTGGCGAAGCTGTGCTTAGTTTAGGGGTCATGTTGAGAGTACCGATCTCTTCAGTCTGAAGAGCCTTGAACTCTAGTACTCCAACAGCATGAGACAGAGAGGGGATGTTATAGTTAAATTTAGTTGACTTTTTTACCCTAGAATCGTACACAATATTGCACGAGAATCGTTACTGAATCGGGGCGGTCAAAATTGGAGACGATTTTCACACGATTCAGCACGATTATGGGCTTTTTTTAATTCCAGAATCGTGACTGAATCGGCCTTTAATCGTGGCGTTAATCGGGGGTTAATCGTCTACTCTGACTGCCCCTAATACACCACGTATTGACGGAATATTGGCACACATTTTTCTTCACTTCCTTTGGGATTTTGGCACCTAATAATCCCACATAACAACACTAATTAGACATGTCATATAGCCCGATATGGAAAGCCTAAGGAGAGGTTCGAAAAGTCAGCCAGCGCTCTGCGCTATAAACCGCGCTATACTGCACTATATTGGTAGGTCGGGGACTTAGAGGTTTCTGGCTGACTATGTGGCGGTGTGCGCCACGCCGACATCAGGCCCATCAGTGCGGTCATCACCGCGCTCATCACTGCGCCCGTCGCCGCCGCTGTCAGGCGAGAAAATGGCAATAAAATGGCAATAAAATACATAATAAATGTGATACAAATAATGTGATTGAAATGTGACAAGCGCGCCATCATGCACCATCCCCGCCCGCCGCCCGACCGCCGCCCGACGTGCGCCTCAGTAATGTGTGCTCCAAAATCCACGAAGAAATAACCAATAAATCCGGTGTAAATGGGTGACCCGGACCACCCAAAGCGCCACCACGCGCCGCCCCGCCCCGCCTCGCGCGCCCGATGTGATGGCCAACGTCGGCGTGCTTCCTGAACCCGCCGTCCAAAAATCACAAGAAAATAACCAATAAATCGGGGGTAAATGGGTGACCCCGGATCACCCGAAGCGCCATCACGCGCCGCCCCGCCCCGCCTCGCGCGCCCGACATGATGGCCGATGTTGGCGCGCCTCCCGAACCCGCCGTCCAAAAATCACAAAAAAAATAACCAATAAATCGGGGGTAAATGGGTGACCGCGGATCACCCGAAGCGCCATCACGCGCCGCGTCGCCTCGCCTCGCGTGCCCAACGTGATGGCCGATGTTGGTGTGGTGGTGGGCAATGCCCGATGTCATCAATCCGGTCCCACGGTCGAGATGCCGAGTTGCCGAGGATTTGACTGACCCAATTCTCACTTCACGTTTTGTAAAGCTTTGAACTGGGAAGCGTTTTGACCCCAAAGGAATAAAGTGATTTTTTGCACCCTGTCTGCAAAATGGCCGGGGGGGATTTCCGAAATTCCGTGCGTGAGCCGAGATCTTGCTTCCATCGAACCATCATGATACCTGTTTTTCCTCAAAAAAAATGAACTCGCAAATCCCCCCGGCCATTTTGTTCTCATTCTGAATCTGAGTAGCTTTGCTCGTGTAACCATAATATAATTTGCCCTGTGGCACCTGTAAATCGTGAAGTCGTTTCCGCCCTAGGATCACCAGTGTCACAACTGTGACACCGAGGCACCGTTTGGCCAGCGCGGTCACTTGATCTACTACTGCGCGCTCATTCGCGCCCAGCCGGGCCCTCCCACACCATATTCTATTCTCTACTTCTCCATGTGCCTTTAATCTGCCTTGACTTGCATTTGCCTCTCTAATCAGCTCAGTGAGTCCCGCAATGCGCTCGACGTGGAAATCCACTAATGCTGTTAACTTGCGCAGCCAGGCCGCTATCTGTCGTTATTCTATCATCTCTGTATCCCTCTGTGAACTTACTGCCCTTGGCTTGCTCTTTTGGATTGCCTACTCTCGTTTTCTTCTGTCTATTCTGCAATTTGCACTGTCGTGAGTTCTCGGGATTTCAGTGAAGTGTTTTGGCTATAGGTGCGTCGTATTGAACCCCCCCCAGTCGAAATAAACTTATCCTGCATCAGAAATTGGTTTCCACCTCATAATCACTACTCTATTCATCACTAATTCCATCGCATTACCATGGGACACTCCGGAAAATATGCATCTCGTCGACCCAAGAAACAGAAGCGATCCCCTGCCCAGCAGGCCCAGTTCGAGGAAGTTCAGGCTGCCCGAATTCATACCCACCATGAGAAGGAGAATATACCCATGACGAAACGAACCTCGACAGCTCAGCAGTTAAAACAAACCAGAGCAGATCTTGCAGCGGCGCAGGAGCTGTTGGATGACTCTTCCCATGATATTGCTACCCCTTTCCACCGCTGTATACAAATCGGAAACTAAACTCGTTCGGACGCAAGGACTGTTGGAGAACTCCCAGCAGAAAAACTCACAGCTATATAACGATCTTCGGGTTGAGCACCCGAAAACTCAACGCTATAATCTCAGTAAATCCATTCTCCAAAAGCAGCTCAAAAAAAACGAAATCCGCCCTATCCCTCTCCGAATCCAAGCTTCAGCTCGCGCTATCTGAACGGGACGATGCCCATAACACTGAGGTCCGAGTAAAGCTGGCCTTTCGGCGTCTCCTCGACAGCTCCAATGCCAAGCACGCAAAATACAAACAACTTCTTTCCGACTCTCAGCGAAAAATCCGCGCACTGGAGGCGAAGAATTTACGATCCGTCCGTTCGCGAAAAAAGGCAGTCGAGAACGCTAGGAAGGCAGGCGAAAAGCATGTAAAGAAGTGGACGCTGGTCCAAAAGGGTGCCTATACGCCGGTGGCCAAGTCAATCTTCCGCACTGTCGCCAAATCGGGCTGCTCGCAGGGCAAGGTTGGCGCCGTCTTGAAGGCAGTTGCGCAGGCCGCTGGACTATCCGTCAAAGGAAAAGGTCCCAGCCGGCGGACTGTACAACGTGCATTGATGGAGGGAGGTGTTGCGGCGCGGATTCAGCTTGCGTTCGAGATGGCCGACGCCGACGGTATGAATCTCATTTATTTATGCATTCCACTTTACTCAAATCAAATCCTTAGGTGTCACCCTCAGCAGTGACGCGACATCGCTTCGAGGCGAGAATTACGAAGGGGCACATGTTATGATCAACAAAGGCACCTCACACAAAATGCGTATCCTCTCACTGGCCTCTACCGTCTCCCACAGCAGCGAAACCCAGATTGAGAACCTCAAAAAGCAGATCGCCAGTATCTCCGACATTTACCGCCGGAGCCCTCTTGGACAGCGCTCGGCCTTGAACTTCGAGGTACATGACTTCCTACGTGTCTGGAAAGGCGGGAACGGTGACCACGCAGCTGATGTGAAAAAATTCTACCGGCTTGGCGCGGCATGGAAACGAGAGTCATCACGGATTCTCCTCGGCTACGACGAATTCCCACCGCATGGAGCCAGAGAAACTCGTCGACATTGTGCGCAACGTCTTGAAAGCGACCCTTGAGGAAGTCGGTGGCGAAACAGATTGGGCAAAGCTCTCCGACAGCGAGAAAAATACCCGGACCAAATCTTCAATGGATGCTCTGGCGTTCCGTCTCGGAGAAGAGGTGTTTGAGGTGCTGCCCGAGGAAGCAAAACGGGAAATTGAGCTGTTCTTCTGGGCGGGGTGCTCGATGCACAAGGAGCTTAATTGCTGCAAGGCGTTCGATGATGGCATGAAGGAGTTTTACGAAGAGCACCCCGAGCTCGACCAGCCCGTCTTACTGGCCAACAAGGATAACGATGCGACGATACAGCTCGCCGAGGACACCGGCGGAGAGTCGACTGCGGCGGTGCAACGCGCCCTCAAGGTCTCTGAACGTGGCGGTGTCAAGCTCATCTCCCTCTTCGGTGCTTTGGTGAATAACAAGGACGATAAGAAGGGTCTGCACGATGTTTATGAAAATTACTTCCGCCCCACCATCGGCCCCGGCGTGCGTTTCCCCCGACGTCAACAACACCCGGTACCAGTCCCACGGCCGAGGTGCAGCCCACCTGATCACTTACCTCGACGAGCACCGCACATTCATGGAGTTTGTGAAGGATAACAAGACGAAGCGCACGCTGAATCACCTGGAGCAGAACATTGTGAAGGGTCTTCATTGCCCTCAGACCGTCTCCCAAATGGTGGCGCTTGTTTTGTTCTCCATGGGGGTTATGCATCCCTACGCTTCACACGTCCGCGGCCCCGGTACAGAGAAACTGAACATGCTTGATTTAGGACCCTACCACGCATCGGTGAAGGCCCATATAAAACGATTGATTGAAGACCCTAGTCCCCTCTTCTCCTCCGACCCCAACTCGTACAAAACCGCGACCCTTGATGGTCAGCCTTGGAGCGACATGAAGGCCTGGGCTGCCTGTGTTAAACTCTTCCCCGACCTTCCTCATGTTCGTCCGCTGATGCTAGATGGATTGAAGCGCGCTTTGGAACGCTTCGAGAAATTTACTACCGAGTTCGACGAAGGCGGCCTGATCGACACCTCCACCGAGGCCGAACGACTTGCCGGCAATATGCCTGCAACGAACGACAACAACGAAAGCCTTCTCGGCAGGTGGCGGAAATTTTCCCGTGAAAGTTCTAGCTCCACCGTCGGACACTTCACCGACATCGTGATGTACCATCGCAACGACACGCAAAGCTTCATCAACACCCACATAAACTCCGAAGCGGACCACACATTCTTGCGACAGGAAGCCCGGCGGATCGACGAGAGCGGCGTTGAGAAGGCCAGGCGGGAGGAGCTGAATGCTCACAAACAACGGGCGGTTGATGAGAAACTGGCGAAAGATGCTGAAAAGGCGGAGAAGGTGCGCAAGGAGAAGGCCCGACTGGCAGCAATTGGCCTTGAAGCCGACTCCAACACAATCAAAAACATGTCGGACGCGAAGCTGAAGGACCAGCTCGAGCTGCATAGGCGGGAGGGTGACAAGGAGGTGCCAATGAAATCCAAGATGCGTAACAAAGCGGATCGATTGACGGCATTATTAGCTGCAGTGGTTCGGTTCGAGGCTCGTATTGCTACGGATCCTTCGCCTGTACCAGCTGCTTGACATACATCCCTAAATTGACACTTTGCGACTTGCGATTCCAACTTAACATGGCCCAATTGATCACCTTCGCCACGTTGCAGTTTCTAGCCCTCAGGAGCCCAGTGAAAAATCCGATGATGGCCATTTGAGATAATGTGATGTATTAGAGCATGCTAGCAGCACTTCTCCGTAGTTTACGATGTTGTGAGACCGCCGTAGATGAGGTCTAGATTGGGAACCGCTCCGAAACAAAACCTCCAATTTTGACAACATTTCAGTGGTGATAAAATGAGATTTTTGGACCAAATGTGCGAACACATCGCCCCGTCAGAATGAGCCAAAAAAATCGAGTAGATCCAATGAATTGAGCCCATACCAGCGGCCGGGACGCGTGGGTCAACAATTTTTGATGGCCCCCGCTAAAGTGTGGCGGTGCTCGTCACGGATCAAGAACCGCGATTGCCCACCACCAGTTGGTGCACCTCCTGAGCCCACCACCCAAAATCCCCGGAAAAATAACCATGAAATCGGGCGTAAAATAGTAAGTGCGGGACACCCCATGTGCTGACGTGCTGGGCATTCCTTCTAGGATCAGTGAAAAGGGGTCAGAAAATGAAAGTAAGATACAGATAAATTTGAGAATAGCGGAATCCTTAAATTTCTACAGAATGCCTGTCCTACAGTCCCTCATGTCAACCAAATCAGGGTGAAAATTCAAAGAAAACTCAACATTATTGCATGTCACACTGTGTGACATCATCACATGACCCCAGATCGCGCTAGAGCCCTTCTTCCTGCCACCACGACATCCATCTTGCATCTTCCCTCACCTCCCAATCTTTCTGCTACCCCTCTCCTGAGCCCAGGTCAACTTACCCTTCAATCTGCTAGCCTCATTTTCTCCTGGAGACCCCTTTTTAATGTGCCTTACTTCAATAGTGGCGGTCAGAGTAGGCGATTCTCGCCGATTCTGACACCGATTCTCGCGTCGATTCTGAGTCGATTCTCGAATTCTTTAACCGTGGGAGAATCACCGGAATCGTCGAATAATCGTAATCGGCCAGAATCGTCGAAGCGGCTCCAGAGTCGATTCTACGACGATTCTGGCCCCGATTACGATTCTGACTTCCATCTTGGTCCTGTCGTCTTGACTTAATCCCGAGAATCGCTGTCAGAATCGGGGCGGTCAGAATTGAGCCGATTATGCGCCGATTCTCGCACGATTCTGACATCCAGAATCGACTCAGAATCGACTTGGGAATCGGTGTCAGAATCGGCGAGAATCACCTACTCTGACCGCCACTAATGGCAATGAGGTGACACAGACCCACTTAAAGCTAGTTCCTCTTTCTCCTTTCCACCGCGCCTCTTTATTCATTACCCACTTCTTCCTCTCCCCTACTTGAGCCCCAATAAACCACCAGAGAGACTGAGATCCGAACTTGGAACTACGGCAGACTCTGTGTATGGGGTTCAGGATTTTTTTTTCCCATGCTGCAGATCTTTTTTAATTATCTTCCTCTTCACTCTTTGAACCCCAATAAACCACCAGAGAGACTGAGATCCGAACTTGGAACTACGGCAGACTCTGTGTATGGGGTTCAGGATTTATTTTTCCATGCTGCAGATCTTTTTTTGATTATCTTCCTCTTCTCTCTTTGAACCCCAATAAACCACCAGAGAGACTGAGATCCGAACTTGGAACTACGGCAGACTCTGTGTATGGGGTTCAGGTCACTTCTTTCATTTTATACGGATCTGAACTCGGCGCTTTGCCACTGTCCTCACATTCCTTTCATCTGTGTGTCCCATCGAAGCCTCATCTTGTTCTCCTCTCCTCCTCCTCAAGATACCCAGTGTCATCCACCGACCCTCCCTCCCATCTCAAGACTTGTTCTAATTGCAGCCACCCCACTGTCACACACAACGAGTAGCCCGACCGCCAGCTTCTACATCTTTGGCACCAAATATCCCTTTTGTCATTCTTATTCATGAATTTGAAGCCCAACTTATCTTGCTTGTCAATTTTATTGCTGTACCGGTAACAATCTTCTCTTCTCTTCTCTGCTCCTCCGAATTCAGAACCCAAACAGCTTGGATACGTCAACCAGTCAAAAGCACAATAGAGAAAACGGAGGGGAGTAACAAGACCAAAACTCAGTATCCTAGTACATACATTCCTTATATCTTGATATCTTGTATCCCTCCCTCCCTCCTCCAATTTAATCGAATTTTCTCATCCTTTCTGGACCAAAATCGAAGCCGAAATTGTGCGGCTTAGACATGTCCGAGGGCTCGGCCGACGCCTTCGGATACAAGTCCGATGAAGCAGGAAATAGTCCCTCAACCCACAAACCACTGCGAGACAGGCCCCTTTTTTTTCTGAGGACTTGGATAATCTTATTGCATGATATTGTAAATAACTGAGTCCACCTGACATCCACATAAAATGAAGATTATATTTTACTGATTTCGTCGCGAACGCGTCAAGCTTTTGAGAGCTTTAACATATTTACGGTACAAACTATGTTCATCTTTTGACTTCAGACGTACATCTGAGACAGAATTTCAAAAATATGGAAGTAATTGGTTGTCCATGGCCAGTATGGGTGCCTGAAGGACAAAATATGGTCTTCTTAGTGCCCTATTCATGGAATAAGCAAAAAAGTGGCATTTGTCTATTTTGGATTTCCCATCACATATTGGCAGGGATTTTACCTGAAACCTGTTCATATAGTCTGGAAGGGTCATGAGGGGCCCTCAGGCCTTTGCTCATGGCCCTGTGGTGTGCTGAATGAGGTGAATATGGGTACAAACTAAGATCACATTAAAAGGTCAGGTATGGACTTCCCCTTGATGTTGGTTGGAGACTTGATCAACAGTATATGAGCCAACCCAGAAAGTTCTGTTTTTGAATGAGCCTAATCATGAAGGGGTGCCTGATGGTGTCACAGTGCAATTTCTTATAACGCCAAATCACAACAAATCACAATGTTCTCCAGCATAGGAAAATCCTAAATCATGCCCGCGCTTTCAAAGAGCCCATAATAAGAAATTGATGTATTCTGATCCAATTTAAGCTGTATCTCCCCAAGATATTGAGGGTGGAACATGATTAATGAGATTTTACTTTCACCCTTTTAGTGGACTGCAACATACTCTCCTGTATGATAGAATGATTCTGGGGATGTCATACAACAACAAATATGCCCGAATTATGCGTCAGGGAAGGCCGGATATCGAAAAATTGCCTTTTTGGGAAGCAAAGCGGTAGTGCCCAAAAAGGAAGGTCATTGGTCAAACTGTTGACACCTCTTCCAAAATCATGAAAATCTTCGAGAGTCATCTCTACAAATTTTAATCAGCAGCTCTGGGCTAGAGCAGGTGTAGGTCTGGTGGCAATAAATGTGAAGCAAAAAGAGGATGAGTCTATGTCCATTGTCAGGGTGGCGGGATGACACGGGTGGGGGAATTAAAGGCTTAGTGAAGGAGATAAAGGAGGCTGACAAGGGACAAGAGCAGGAGCTGGCAGGGGCTGAGTCATGTTTAGGTGAAGTTCTTTGTTGATGGGACAGCTTTGGATGGTGACGGCAGCACCCACCATGAAGATCATACAAGGGCCAACCATATCTACCTATTTTTTTAATGAATGGTGAGCAGGGACAATTGTGTGAGGGTATCTACCAATTTTATGCCTAGCCTTACGTGACTGTACACAGCCTGAGGCGCGGGGGTTGACGGTGCCATGGTTGGACCACCGGCTGAAGTAGGGTGTCAAAAGGCAGCTTTGGAAAAGCTATCCAACCCCTCTTTAGGCAGGATTTTTGGACAGCAGGTTTAGGAGGCACACCGACATCAGCCGTGCATCGGGGCGTCAGGCGCGCAGTGGCGCATGGGGTGTCCCACACTTACCACCATTTTATGCCTGATTTAATGGGTATTTTTTCGAGAATTTTAGACTGCAAGTTGGGGAGGCGCACCGACATCAGCCATCACATCGAGCACGCGAGGCGGCAGCAGCGGGTGCGCAGTGGTGTGTTAAGTATCCTGCACTCTTCATTTTACACCCGATGTAATGGTTATTTTTCCGGGGATTTTGGGTGGTGGGCTCAGGAGGTGCACCGACATCGGCCATCATGTTGGCCGCGCGAGGCGAGGCGACACGGCGCGTGATGGCGCTTCGGATGATCCGGGGTCACCCATTTACCCCCGATTTATTGGGTATTTTTTTTGTGATTTTTGGACGGTGGGTTCGGGAGGCGCGCCAACATCGGCCATCATGTCGGGCGCGCGAGGCGGGGCGGGGCGGCGCGTGATGGCGCTTCGGGTGATCCAGGGTCACCCATTTACCCCCGATTTATTGGTTATTTTCTTGTGATTTTTGGACGGCGGGTTCAGGAAGCACGCCGACGTTGGCCATCACGTCGGGCGCGCGAGGCGGGGCGGGGCGGCGCGTGGTGGCGCTTTGGGTGGTCCGGGGTCACCCATCTACACCGGATTTATTGGTTATTTCTTCGTGGATTTTGGAGCACACATTACTGAGGCGCACATCGAGCGGCGGTTGGGCGGCGGGCGGGGACGGTGCATGATGGCGCGCTGAAACGGCGCGTTTGCAATGTGCTGCCATCTAGCTACATTTTGCGCTTTTAGAGCTAGCGCATGACGAAGTCTGCTAGCTTCTATTAGGTACATTACTAGCTTCTCAGGGCTACAAACTAGCAATGGGAACTCTGTTCGGTGGTACAAAGGAGAGTCAGAGTGAGCTCCGGCTGCTGGCTGTAGTACGAGTTATAGTGCTAGGCGCGGTTTACAAGCGTTACACTAGGCGAATACACGCATCAAGGAGATAAACATACAGGTCTAGTACCTCAGAGTGTCAAGGATTCTATGAACGAGGACCAACGACTGCACAGACGGAGCTTTGGTCGGAGCTAGTGCAGAGTAGGAACGAGCACGAGCGAGCTAGCGGGTGTAGGAAGGCGGCTAGTACCATAGCAGCTGGACATACCCTGCTGAAGTCGATACAGTAGCGGTCGAAGTGGCGCTAGCTGAGACAATGCGAAGGGACCAACCATAGGGGTATAGGAGTATACCCACCAGCAGGTCAGGTGATGGACGCGACGCGATCCAAAGAGCCTAACGAAGACAAATAGCGGAAACAGTGAATTCATGCTGAGATGGAGCAGTGGATGAACGCTAGGATGTTCAGTCCGTAAGATAGCGGGGTGGAATGGCGTGATTATGAGCAAGCTGCACCGGGAATAGTAGTTCCGGAGTGGAGTTGCACATGGAGAGTTGCTCGGGTGCAGACTAGCACGCTGAGAAAGGCAATTATACCCGGCTTGGCTGTCGAGATGGTCAGATAGTTGGCCAGCTAGGCAAGCCTAGACCACGAATGGACCCGGCTCGTCTTCCGGAGGCGGTCGCATGACCAGAACATCGGCCTGTTTTACTCATTTCTCTTTACCTCATCATTTTCTCTCTGAACAGTATATAAAGCCTCATAAAATACCGCTAGAGACCAGTTCATGCCCCGCTCATCGCACTGTCGATAAGGGTGTGCTCAGGCCAGTCGAAGCGGAGATAAAGTACCTTCTCTGTTGTAAACCAGTCTATAGAAATCGCAGCGTTGTTTGTTGGATCCAGAAGTAACTGTGTGAACCAATAAGTCGAAGCTTCGCGTTGGGAGTTTGTGAGCGGTGCCAATCTCCACGTATAAATCAGGACCGAGAGCACAAGAGTTTAAGTTTGAGAGTTGCGGCTAGCTTTGTGGTGGACTTCAGTGGTAGCTACACATTGGGTGACCAGGAAACGCCTCCCGTAAAACGGACCACGCCCGGCACAGCACTTTGGTAGAACTGCCAGTCGATTCATTGACCGACTAGTTGAGCTAAGAGAATACTCGGGGTCCTTAATAAGCCCAAGTGTAACAGAAAAGAGCTTGGATTCAGAGGAGTCTAAGTCGGCTGTTAGCAGCATTCAGCTAGCCAAGCCATAGAGGAAGTGCAGGAGAAGCAGCATAGTCCATTAGTGGAAGTTTTCAGATAGACACTTCATTTACCTCGCCTAGGACGACTGCACTTTGTGCGTCCGCCTAGTAAACATCCTTATCACCCCCAAACCTGTACATCCCAAACCTTGGGAAGTCTTGTTTCGGAACGTCAAGGGTAGCTAGCGAATAGTGTGGTGTTTGTTTAGTTGGAATAGTTGAGGCCATAATTCAATTCTCGTTGTGCTAGGAATCCAAACCAGTAGTCGCATACTACGGCTCGGACCCGAACTCACTGAGGAAGACGCGCTTAGTCTTAGTGAAGTATAAGTAGGGGATTTGGTGTTGTGTTAGGTTTTGTGTGTGGTGTGTTAGTGTTCAGCTAGCCCGCATCCAGAGCTTATTTAGCCCATTTTCACTGTTAGCGCATCTTGCCCGTTTCATCTGGAGCCCACCGCGAGGGTCCAGTTTTGATTCTAGTGCAATAGAGATTGTTGGTGGTTCAAATTGAACAAAGAAGCG